>PVLD010004803.1:0-120474 GCA_004027595.1 Dinomys branickii
ACTAAATTTGCATGTCTGTATATGGGTCCATACATCTACAATTCGAAGATATCAATGGATAAAGCAACAACTACTGTTGAGACCATATCACCTTGTCTATAGATTAGTTGTGATTGTACTATTTTCTATGATAATGGGTGTCTGTTTGTCAATATGTTTTTGTACTTTTATGTTTCTAAAATAAAAAAAAAAAAAGATGAATAAAGTGGTCTGTAATCTCAAAGACTTCACAAACCAGTGAAAACAAATAAAAGCATATAAATAATTTTATAGCAAGAGTATCACCTGAAGGATCTGAAATATTGCGGGAAGGATATCTGGCCCAACTCAAGATGTTCAGGTGATGAGGCTCCTCAGCAGTTTGAAGGAATCAGTCAGCGCTACACACAGCAGCAGAAAGGGAAGTATGTTCCAGGCAGAGGGTAGGATGGCTAAGGCACAGCATGGAAAATCAGATTCTCTCTGTCATGAGTTACATAGTTCTAAAGAGTCCAGGGGCACATGTATTCTAAAAAAAAATGAACAGCACGTAAATGAAAGGACAAGGCCATCAGGCCTATACAAAACATTGATGAGGATGCCAACAAGAAAGAAGAGGAAATAGTGGTATAAAAACTACAGCAAGTAAGCTGAACCTTTAAAATATTGTGGATATTTAAATTGGAGACCATACTCTCCAAGGATTAAATATGGTTGCGTTAATAAGAGGTGCCAGCTGGCAACCCTGCAGATTGGGATCACAAGGATAAAATATGAGAACCCCAAAGTGGGTTTCCTTTAGAGAATAAAGGCATCTTTATAAGGAAAGAGGACCCAACCAGAATTCCAGACGGTCCATGAGCGGTACACCTTGATAGTAACATGTATGTATGTGCATGCATGGATATGTGTGTGTCAGATGAAAGCAGAAACTGAAAGGGCATAGGAAATGTGTGGAAATACACAGGATTTGTCTGAGAGTGTGAATTATTATGTATGATTTTGGCAGAAATGATACAGTTCCATAGTATAATAAAGGGCAGTCATGTGAAATTGCTCGGATAAATGTGGCAGTTGTGTGTTATTTTATAGATTGGATAACCCAGCTTATACACATCTTATTTCATCAAGTTCTCCTTATGTTATAACTTAGGTATTGGTATAGCATTTTGTAGACAAGGAGGCTAAGATCCAGAGTCACACATGAAGGTGTCTGATGTCCTAGAGTGACAAAACTGAAATTCAAATTTTCTCACTCCAAGACCAGGGCATCTTATCAGTGGTTTTCAAATGGGCTTCATGAGTGTGTGGGTCCTGTGGTTTTGCTCATTGGTAGTGTGGTAGACACCTGTAACTTTTTCGTTGTCAAGCATTATAGTCCCTTCTTTTGGTGACAGTATACCAGGTATTCCAATCACAAATATTCCAATCTCAAAAATTCAAATTCATTACATTTTTCTAAGGTTGTTTTTAGAATGCAGTGGAGTTGCTAAGACATCCACCATCTCTTCACTCAAAAATTTTCATACTGTGGCTAGAGATTCTGGATAGGGTATTGGAAGCTCATGGCAATTTCTAGAAATAATTTGACCTGAGGTATGTGTTAATGTAGTGAGCCTGTTCATGTAGGATGGGAAATTATCCAGTGCTTACCTTATCTTGCTAGATAACTCTTAGCCATCTATACGAAGTGTTATCTGTCAAAAGATATGTTTTGCCTACAAAAATGGATCCTTACATCTATATTTATTTTCATTAGTAGTCAATACATTAAAATTTTAAATGTAGCCTGTAGGTAAAACTTATATTTCAAGTAAGCCCACTAACATCTGGGGATGTGAATTTGTACTCAGTTTCCAAATTTAGGAGAGCTGTGTCAGGATTAAAACTCAGTGGCACAGCACCTGCCTGGCAAGCACAAGGTACTAAGTTTGATTCCCAACACGAAAAACAAACAAATAAGTAAATAAATAAATTTAGGGTAGTTAATCGCTCCAAATAATTACATACATTTTTCATATGTAAATTATTTTGAATATTTAACATTAAATTCACCCAAATTATATGTTCTCCTAAATATTCAAGTCTCTGTAAATGGTATTGATTTAATTAACTAAAAAATTTCAACTACAAATAAATACTTAATATATTTGGTTTTCTAATGTATATGAAACAGGTAAGGAGCTAGAACTATAAATTCAACACAAAAATTCTCTTAATTGCTAAAATGGTACCTTTATCCTATCAATAAAGATTTAGTGATGCAGATTAAATTTATACATGCAATAATCTCTACTTATCCCTGGTTTCACTTTCTGAAATCTCAGTTATGTGTGGTCAACCACAGTCCAAAGATATTAAATGAAACATTCCAGAAGTAAACAATGCCTAAGATTTACTATAGCATATTATTATTGTTCTATTTTATTAGTTATGCTCATTTATTTCTTACTGTGTGTAACTTATAAATTAAAATTTATCCTATATGTGCAAGTAGAGAAGAAAATATGGTATGAGGGATTTAATACAGGCATCCACAAAGATCTTAGAACATGTCCTCTGAAAATAAGGCAGGACTATTTCATGGTTAAAACTTGTCAAGAAGCTAAAAATACAGGTGAGCTTTAGAAAGCTTGTCTATCATGCTCAGAGCCCTGAGTCTGATCCTCAGTATGACAAAAAGAACTTGCCACATAATACTGCTTCTTTTAAAACTGTACTAAAATCTTCTCAAAATAAAATTATGAGTTTAAAATGTCAGATTTTAAAAGAAGGTACAACACATTACTCAGATGATTACATGTCATTCAAATTGCTCATTTTGTTTTTCATTTATTTTCCGTGCTTGTGCCTGCCTGGCAAGCACAAGGTCCTGAGTTTGATTCCCAGTACCAAAAAAAAAAAAAAAAAAAAAAAAAAAGTCACTCTTTTCTGCACTTGTGGCCATTTCAATTTGCATTTTGTGTTCTAAATTTGACACAAAGAAGTAGCTCCCCAGTACTCAAATTCATCATTTTTCTGTATTTGTTAGACCACAGTAGAGTTACTAAGACATTCATCATCTCCTCACTCAAAAAATCTCATGCTGTGGCTAGAGATTCTGGGTAGGGACTTGGAAGCTAGCGGCAGTTTCTAGCAATAATTTGACCTGAGATGTGTGTTAGTATAGTGAGCCTATTCACATATGAAGGGAAATTCTCCAGGGCTTATCTTTTCTTGCTAGATAACTCTTAGCCATTTCATCTTTACTGCAAATTTTGACACGATTCATTATAATTCCTTCATTGAATATGTGACATCTTATTCCTAACCCATCTCCCATCTCCCACCCCATCCAAATGCAACCAGACTCTGCCCTCTGCTGAAGTTAATTGCAGCTTGCACAGTAGTCCCTTCCAGGCCCCTGGGAGGGGTTGTAACTCATCTCTTTACTACTTGGGTTTTCCTTCTTTCTCATGCAGCTGGTCTCCTTATCTGTCTCACAGACCATCAATTTATATTTATTACACTGACTAGAATTACCTCTCCGATGTTATGCTCTCTTGAGTTGGGATCATAAGTCATGGTGTCTGGACCAATGGGTGGGCACAGGTCCAAAGGAGACTTGCTTCAGGACTTCAAGTGCTGAACAAAAGCAGAAAAAATAACTAATAGTAGTACCCTAAAAACTGTCAAATGGTTTTCACTGCTGAGGGCTCTTGTTGCTCGTTGGTTTCCCTCTGAGCTTTTAGCCTTGACTTCAACTCCTTTAGCTCCTTTCATACCCTTCCAATAAAGACCCTTTCTGCTGCTTTGCAACCCCAGACACCAACTGATACAGGCAGCCAAGAGGGGCTGCATAGATGATAAGAGGGGTGTACTTAGCGCAGAAAGTGCTGAGGCTGTACCCTGGCTTGTCAGATCGGTGCTGGTTATCTTTATGCAGATTTTATTTGAAGAAGGGAATCTAGTGCTAAAAAGTTTTAAATCATTATATCCATGACTGCTAAGGTTTCCATCATTAAACCCAAATTCTGAGAATTTCAAGGATAAATGAAAGGACTAAAACAACTGCAGAAAATGAGAAACTTGAGCTTTCAAAAAGCAGCTTTCAAAACTGATGAAACATCAATGAGATGAAAACAATCAGGACATATTTCTATTTGAGAAGCTTTAATTCCTAGAAATTGTGGATGAAGCAGTACAAGCAAGTAAAAGGGGGTACAAAGAAAAGTGATAAACGAACCACGATTAAAGATAAGTTCAATCACCTTGAGAAAAAAATACCTCAAAGACGGGACATGTGGTCAGGCATAAAAAGCTATGAGGATTTCCTCAGAGATATTTAGCTAAAAAATAGAAGATCAATTTCATTCTCCCCTTTTTAGCTCTTCTATAAACTAGAAAACTTGCTTTAGTTTCAACTCATCAGACAGACAAACACAGACACACAGTCCAGGGACACAGAGGAACCAGCATTGTGCGGAACTGGTCCTAGAGGTGATGTCCGTGTCACAACATTTCTTCCTAGGAGCAGCAGTACAGGGTGGCTGACAGTAGGCAAAATGAACAGAATTAGTCGAAGCATCTAAGGTTCAGTTTTGAAGCCAATGATGGCCTAAATAAACCAGTTCTAGGGAATCATTTTGAACACTACTTCTGGCAATTTGACTTCCCTTTCCTTTTCCAGTTTTCTCTGTTTCTCCAGTTTTTAAAACCAGTCTTTGGTTTTTCCATGAGCAACTAATCTTCAAGGACACATGTGCTGATTCAGATAGCTGGAAGAGATTCTGATTATTCTTATTATTCACTTAGCTTCTACTCACCATGATTTTACCATCTAGTGTGAAATTAAGGAGACCATTTCAACTGTACTATATCCCTCCAGTATTCCTAACCTATAAAGGCACGATTACCATGCTTTTCAAGGGTATTCCTCATATCAATGTAAGTTTTGAGTCCTTAGAGAAGAAGGGTCTGGACCCTCCTTAGTATAAAAAATCAGGAAGGTGTTCCAAGGCAGAATAATAATACTTTGATGTCTCTATTCCATTTAGGGTTTTAAATCTTTCTGTACATTAAACCAAGGATTTCTAGCATCTCAACTTCACTTACCATAGGCCATAACAGAGTTCAGTCATACTAGAATTTGCTAGATTTACTACCGTCCATTCTTTTGTTAAATACATTATATACTACCATAATTTCACATATAGCTTCTTTCAGACTCATGGTTGGTTGTCACTTTACTTTTTAGTCTATAGTTACATAATATCAAGAAAGGGTATAAACCAACTGCAGACAAATTTGACTTTGAACTGGATAGAAAACCAGATTAGACTTTGGCTTGTTCTCTGGGAGACAAGGTGAAAAAGGTTTGCGCTATGTAGTGAATAAATTATATTTTAAGCAAAAATATTCTTTCAGCATAGGGGGAGGATGTGTTGATAGGGCCTAGCTAATGAACAAGATATGGCAGATATTTGACTATCTATGTATCTACCTATCTAATCATTCACATGATTTTTTAGTTGGAATGGAGCTTGCACAGTATGTGAATTCTCTTTTAGTATTGTGTATCCTTCTATTTCCTCGATTTCCTGGACTGAAATATTTGAGCCTGACAGTGCGTACAGATCTATTTCCTAAACTCTGTCCATGAGAAGCATCTGTCCTAGAACTTGAGTCAAGGGAAATGAACACAAATGGTATAGACACTGGAGAATTCTTTAGGAGACGGCAAAATTGTAAGCAACCTGGAGTCTCCAGGGACAGCACTGGAAGCTGTGCCATGTAGGCCTCCTGGGTCTAAAATTACCAGTGTAAGTGGAACAATTTGTGACTCCCAAGGCTCAATAGTGACTGATGGACACCACTATAATGCAGCTCTGAGCAGGATTTAAAATTAATCAATTAGTTTTCTGTGTTTACTTGTGAGTCTGTCCCAGGCCAAGGCCCCTTGTCTGGAGACAAAGAGCAGATTCATAGTAAGTGAACCTCTGTGAATTACTGGTCCTGACTGAGACCTGTAGTGGCCTGTGAGGCCCTGATGCCTCAAAAGACAAGATAAGGCCACAGCTGAAGACACCTGACTCCAAACCAATTAACTAAATAGAGACTGTAACTGCAGGCATGTCACTCCTGTGGTGAATGACAACCTTGAGATAAGACAGTTCCCTAATTTGCATAATTTACTATTTGGGGAAGTCTTTGTACTGATACCCAAGATCTTGTTCAAGTTTCCATGTTTTCCTCAGTATCCCTGTCCTTTGTTTGAAAACCAAATGATTACAGGCCACCTAGAGAAGTTCTTTGTCTCAGCCCCCAGAGAATCTCAAATTCTGCTAGAGGGTTTTGGTGCTCCTGGAGCCCTAAAATCATACCACTTGTCTCTTTTATTTAAGTTTTCACCTTCCACTTGTTTGGGAGGATGCACACTGGATCAGTCCATGATAATGACGGTGGGTCCATGATAAGCAATGACTTTGGCAATGGTTATGAATGCTTAGCTCCTTTTGTTTCTGCCCCTCTTACAAACTTAGCTCTCCCTCCTTCTTTTTGATTCTAAGACTTACCTGCAGTTCTTTCAATAAATAAATTTCTACTTAAGTCATGTGGTTTGTATTGGCTTATATTCAATGTAATTGAAAATCCAACTTATAAAACCATAAAGCATAATTTCAAAACTTTTCATTGAATAATCTTTAGCTTATTGACATCTTATGCATTGTGTAAGATGCTGTGCTGAAAACTAAGAAGTCAGAAATGAGTGAAATAGACCCATCATCTAGGTACTTGTTGCGGAAAAACAAGCACATAAATAAATTATTAAAATTATCATATGAGACAAGTTCTGACAAGTGTTGTACATGAAACACTCTAGAAATTGCACATGGCATTAATTAATTATGCTTAAAGAGAAGTGTTAAGCTTTGTAAAGGTATAGACAACAATTGATATTTAAATGAAATCAAAGAGATAAGTAGAATTTGACCAGCCTGGATACATACTGAGATCCTGTTTCAGAAAAAGAAAATAAGGGAGAAATTTAAGGCAAACTCCTAGCTGTGAGCCCAATTGAAACGAAAATTACAAAATTACAAATGAAAAGAAAATTAAGCACTTCCAACATACAATGGCACAAGATAAAGTTACTATTACAAAAGGTACAAAGAGGAGGATACAAAGGAATGGGACCACAGCTAGACTAAAATCCAGAAGGGTAAACATTATATCCTGTAGTTCCATCTACAGTATATGAGGTAATCCATGGCAAGATGTGAACTCCAAAGGCTTGAGTGGCTCTATCCTTATGACAATTCTGGTGGCTGTAAGTCTCATAGCTTCTTTCTTGGGCAGGCTCTGGCCCCTTGTTACAGTTTTCCTCACATGATTCACGCTTCTGGCTTCTCCAAAATTCTGTAGTTTCCACTGCACCTTTGGCTTCACACACAGCTTCACATATCACCCTCTCAGGAACACATGCCCTGGCCTCACATGCTTTCTTCTGAAATCTGGGTAGAAGCCTTCCTGACCCTACAACTCTTGCATCCTGCATGCACCTAAATCCAACACCATGTGGGTGACTCCAAGGTCTGCCAGAAGCTAGAGCAATAGCAAGGCCTCCTTGTCTCTTGGCTGTAGAGATTGAGTTCTTGGATTTCTGAGAACTGTGAATCCAACTTCAAGGAACAAATTTCCTATGTCATTGCCATTCTGGAACATTACTGGGGTCTTGGCCTAGCTTCAATCTCCAAAATGAGTGGATGACGGACGACTTAAATACAAGACAAGTAGTATGATTTTGGAGCACCCAGGATGGTCCGAACTCTCTCTCAGGACTAAAAGAGCTCCACTGGACAGCCTGTATTTATTTGGTTTCCAAACAAAGGAAGGGGATACTGAGGCAAGGCAGGAATTCAGCAGGACACTGGGAGTCAATTCAAAGACTTCTCCAAGCAGTATATTGTGCCAATTAAGAGAACTTTTGATCTCTAAAGTGGGCAGCTTTATTGCTCTGAATGAGGGTGTCATCAGATCTGTGTCCTTGGCTGAGTCCAGTGTGGTGTTTATCTTGACTTCAAAGCACTATGCATAAGCTCTTTTCCAACACAGCCAGAGGCCCTGTATTGAGCAACTTAACCCTTTACAGCCCAATCTACAACATGGTACTCTAGGGATCTCCTCTGAAACTAATTTTGAAGCTGTAAAGATGTCCTCTGGCATCTTTTCTATTATCTGGTTCCAGTGCACTTGGCTTGATAATCTTTTTGGCAGATAAGTTCTCCTCTGCTCCATCTTTGTAGGCCATAACCTTACTGGAGCTTCCTTTCTGACCAAACTCAAAACTTTAAAAATATTCTCTTGGGCCCTTTATTCTTCATTCTCATTGTGCAACTGACTAAAAAGTCCCCAGTGGTTTCCATATCACTGCATCAATATTAGACTGCCTTGAAATTTTTTCAACCAGACTAATTAGTCTGCTTCTCCTAACCTTAACCTGCTGCAATGTCTCTGCACCTGAGAAAAATGTGCTCAAATTTTCTGTGAGAATAAAATACACACGGTGTGTGGTCCAATTGTCAATGCAGTCCTTGTTCACAGTCCATCCTTCAAAGCTTGGTTTTTACTGGATGCATTTTTATTGGCATTCTACTCTTCTGAGGCTAGACCAATCTCCCATCAAGCTTACAGTATTACAGGGCTGCTTCTTTAGCTAACATCTCCAAACCTTTGCAAACTCTTCCTGTAAGCCAGTTCCATAGATTTCTGGATCACATGACCAGGTACAGTTGCAATAACAACCTTACTTCTCTGGTACCAAAAATCTGTCTTAGTTAGTTTCTCATTTCTGGGACAAAATGTCTGACACACACAAGTTAAAGTTTTATTTTAGCTCACAGTTTGTAGTGGTTTCAGTCCATAGCTGGATGGCTCCAAGGCACAGTGGCATGTGAGAGGAACATGGCAGAGGAGAAATAGTCCATGGAATTGCAGGCAGGAAGCACCAGTCTTTTTTCTTTGCTGCAACTGGTATAGCCAGCAGAGTCCTGAGAGGGGGTGATGGGAGAAATAAGAAAAAACTGGACACATAATAAAAGGAAGGCTGGGACCAGCTTGAGCCTCACCTCTCTGAGGGAGAGGCAGGGATCATCCAGCATGGTCTTGTCTACTTTACACAGTAAAAAGGCATGGAAACACAAGATGGGACTGAAAGTGCAAGATCTCAGTGTCTTGTTGAGAACACTGAAAGCAAAACATTCTCAGAGCTATCTATGCTGTAGTAAACAGGGAGGAACACCAAGTCCAGACACCTGTTTGACTGGCTTTGCCTTAGACCCAACAACCTGTTTACCCGGCTTGCCTCTGGCACTCTGTGTTCTCAGGGCTGGCCTTCCTCTAGCCCTGAATGTGTGATTGGTCTACAGCTCAGCTGTTCCCCACACGTCTTTCCCTTTTTATTCTATCCAGGCTATAAGCCTTCTGGTTGGTGCCACCCACACCCCGTGTGAGTCTTCCCTTTTCAGTAAATCCAACATCTATACTCAGAACTATGCTACACCAATCAGTGAACTAATAGAGTATCACACACTTATTATCCAGTCATATCCCCAAAGCCCCACCTATGAGTGCATAGGCTTTAGGGGAACATCTAGATATAAGCCATAACAGTGCTATAATCTGAGTATTTGTATCACCTCATAATTCATATGTTGAAATACTAGGTCTCTTTGTTAGAATTATTTCCCATATAGAAAGGACTCTAGCAAGCTAGCTGGACCTTCCTTTTAGGAAGGTGTAGTTAACAAACTAACAAAATATGTCTATCATGGGTTCTCACCAGATACTGCATCTGTTGGTACCTTGATTTTAGACTTCCCAGCTTCCAGAATAGTGAGAAATAAGCTTATGCTGTTAAGCTATCCAGTCTACAGTAGTTTTAATTTAGCAGCCTGATCAGACCAAGATGATGATGGTAATCTAGAAATCTGAAGTATTTCATATCCAGTAGACACTGTGTCTAGAGTCATGGACTCCTAGTGCCTAGAAATAAGGCTAGACTGATAATGTTAGATTGATTTAAGAACGTCTGATTATGAAGGATTGTGTAGAATGTACCACAACCTTCCTTTGTTTGATAATTCCCACCATAGTAATTAAAGCAAAAATGTAATCATATCAAATCTGTTTTAGAAAAATAATGCTGGTGTGAGAGCGAAGACAGTA
This sequence comes from Dinomys branickii, assembly GCA_004027595.1. Taxonomy (NCBI): domain Eukaryota; kingdom Metazoa; phylum Chordata; class Mammalia; order Rodentia; family Dinomyidae; genus Dinomys; species Dinomys branickii. Next base: position 10,186 of record PVLD010004803.1, read on the forward strand.
AGGACTGTGGGAAGGTAATGCTAACAGAGAACACATTTGAAAATTTAGCTACAAAAGTTTTGCCTGCATATCAACAGAGAGGTTCATACAACTCAAAACCAAAACCAAAGAAACAACAATAGAATTCCATTTCTAAACTTCCAACTTAGCTAGAATTCACCAATAACATGATAACTTGGGAATTACATAACAATATGTAATTATATAACATGAGAATGACCCTTGTGTGGCAGGGTACCTGTAAAGATAGTTATAGTACATAAAAAACTCTAGCACACAGCCTGATTCTCAGTAAATATAGATGATGTGTAATGACAGTTATTATTAATACAGTAAAAAATGTAGAAGGCTGAAAATTCTGTTTAATAAACTAGACACAGCTTTAATTAATGTCCTAATATATTTTGATGAAGATATGGTGGCCAACATAATGTGACTTCTAATTATTTCAGAGAACAGAGAGCAAGAAAGCTTAAATAACTAGCCACAGAAGTACAGGAAACTGGAGGGGACCTCCATTCAACCATTATGTGTAAGGTAAATCCCCAAATTTTATTTTCAGCATGGCTCTTCTTGTAATTTGGTAGAAGTCCTGTGGTTTTTACATACATGTGTTTGTTTTCCCATTAAATTAAGATATTTAGATCTGAGCCTTTCTTTCAACATTTTTAGTGGTCTAGTACATTAAGTAACTCAATAAATAAAATTATTTTAAATATTTTCAATAAAAGGAAAACTTTATTTAAAAACTTTCACTGGTGACACATCTTTAAATTTAACTTTTCATAAACATTGATTTTTAAACTATTAATTTATACTTAGCTTCATAAAATATGTTGTTCGAAATAAACATTAAAATATGCAAATCACACTGAATATGAAATTTCCTTGTCATTGTGCTTCCCATATATTATTCTAATTCACAAGTTATTACTTTCTTTCCTATAATAAAATACTCAGAGAAACATATATAAAGAAAGATGGATCATAACTACGCTGCCTTAATAGCTCGTTAATAAATTTAGTAATACAGTACATGGATAATATCAGAAAATTTCAATTTAAAAAGGTAAAAAATGAAAAGTAGAATACTCCCATCCACTGGGATGGTGTTTTAAAAGAAAACTCTACATAATCTCACCCTATACTGTGATGTATCTTGCTTTTTTTTTTTTTTTTACATGTTACGCATTTTGGAAATTTTTTTACATTAGCATTTAAATCTCCTTTACAATGACGATTGTTTTTTTTAAAACTCAAGTTTTGGGGTAAAATTTTGAGCATCATTGAAAAACTAATACACTTAAGTCTTAGAACAGTGGTTTTTAAACCAGAATGATTTTATTCTTCAGAGACATTTAGTGACCTTTAGAAATACAATAGTTTTGATGGTCCCAACTCAAAAACTGAAATCTCAATTAGAAAATTGAAAAGTTGCAATCAGAAGTCTCAGATTGAAAAACAGCTTAAATAATATTGGAATTAAACATCCTTTGAAAAGGAAATAAATGTCAGCTCAAAAGTCATTCTTTCCTATATCTTTTCCAAGATCAGATTTCTAACCCCCTTTACAAGCTCTCCAGATGTAACTGCTAAAGTTTCCAATATAAAACACATATTTGTAACCTGACTATAAAGAGTCATACCCTGTCTTCCAGAAGATAATAAATATCTGTTTAGGGATTATGAAAAATTTTATGAAAAAGTTATCAATTATTAAATCTAACTTTTTGTGGAGGTCCTTTTGGATTTTTCTAGGGACACAAGTGTGAAACTTTCAAGTAATCTGAGTTTTTCTTTGTTTTCTCTAGTTTCCTATTTCACTTTTCTTGCTTTATAATTCTGTTTAGATTCTCTAGTGTAGTTATGGCAAATCTTTCAGAGCTTTCAATGATAACAAGCAGTGGGCTGAAGCATGTGTGCCATAGGTTCACCACCGCTGTTCTAGTGTATGATTGAGTGGAAGTATTAATAGTGCATATTGCTCTCTTACTGCTGAACTCAGGGAGAGATTTCAAACTACTTTATCTAGTCTTATGCTTGGTGTAGCATTCTGAGTATGAGCTCTTCTAATTGCTAAAATGTTTTCTCATCATGAATGGGTGTTGAATTTTATCATCTGCTTTTCCTGCATTTATAGAAAAGATCACGGGGAGAAAGAATAGTTTTTTAAACAGGTTGTGCTAGGGACAACTAGATATCTACATTTAAAACAGTGACGCTGGATCCCTATCTAACATCATACGCAAAATTTAGCTCAAAGTTGATGACATGCATAAGTATATGTGCTAAAGCTACAAAGCTCTTAGAAGAAAACACATGAATAAATCTTTGTGAGCTTGGATTAGGCAATGGCTTCTTAAAAATGGCAACAAAAGCACAAATTACAGAGGATTGGTAGGTTGGATTTAATGAGGGAAGACCACTTGTACTTTAAAGGATCCCACCGAGAAAGTGAAAGATAATGGACAAACTGGCAAAGAATATTCCAATAAGTTATAGGGACTAGTATCCAGAATATATAAAGAATTATTACACTCACCGTCATTAGTCATTAAGAAATGCAAATAAAAATCACAGTGAGACAGCACTTTACAATGAGTAAGATGGCTAATAAAAAGAAAGACTCCTATGGCTTGTATCTAGATGTTCCCCCAAAGCTTCATGCACTCATAGGTGAGGATTGTGGGAATGACTGGATCATGGATTTCTGATACTAGATCACAAGTGTGTGATACTGGATTAGTTCACTGATTGGTTTAGTATGGTTCTGGATGTGGTTGATGGCTTATTGTTGAGGAAAGGCACACTCTAAGGGTGGTTGGCATCAATCAATGGGCTTGTAGCCTGGATGAAATAAAAAGGGAAAAAAGAAGGAAGTCTTGCTGATTCCGGATGGTTATGCCATAAACTGTTCTTCCTCTGCCCTGTCTTGAATCTATGGGCTGAAACCTCTACAAACTGTGAGTGAAAATAAAGCTTTCCTTCTTTAACTTGTGGGTATCATGTATTTTGTCACAGTGACGAGAAACTAACTGAGACAGAGACCATATCAACAGTTAACCTCAATTTGAAAAAATGGGATTCTTATATAGTATTTATAGAAACTTTGGGGCAGTCATTTTGGAAAGTTGTTCAGAAGTTCTTTAAATATTAAATGTAGAGTTCCCATATGATTCAGCAAGCTACTTCTAGGTATTTTCCTTAAAAAAAAAACTGAAGGTATATCCCCACAAAAATCTCTCACATTAATATTCATATTGGCCAATGTTCATAAGGAACAAAAGACAGAAATTATTCAAATATCCACATATTGATGCTTGATAAACAAAGTATGGCAGGTCCATACAATAGATTACTACTTGGCAATAACAGGAAGTTTTGTCTTTAGGTCTGAAATGTCCCCCAAAGGACCACATGCTAAAGGCTTGGTTCCCAACCACAGTGCGACTTCTGAATTTGTGTACCAAAATAAACTTTTTATAAAGTTGATTTTGTCAGCTATTTTTTTATATTGAGGGAAAGCTGACCAACACAGGAACAAAATACTACATTGTACTATTTAAAAGAAGCCAGACACAAAAGGTTACGTATTGTATGATTCCGTTTAAATGAAAGGCCCAAAACAGGCAAATATACAGGGACAGAAAGGAGAGCTGTGGTTTACTAGGAAAGAGGAAAGGCTTGGTAAGGACTGAAGCAATTGGGTATGGGTTTCTTTTTGAAACAATGAAAATATCTTAATATTTGATTATGGTGATGATGTGAAATTCTATAATAAACTAAAACCTATTGTATTTTAAAATTAAAACAGGCAAAACTTATGCCCTATACATTACATCTCAGTACAATTTACAAAATGTAATATAAAATTTTTATCACTTTGTATTTAATACCTTAAACCCCAAATTCTTTAAATATGACTTGAGATATAACTTACATACCATACAATTCATCTGTTTAGCAGTTTTTAGGATATTCATTGAATTGTGCAACCATCACCACAATCTAGTTTTATTTTTTGAATTTTATTTATTAGTACATGTGTGTAGTACAAACTGTTTTCATTCCTTGATATATGTACCTAATACATTTTAATTCCTTTTGGATCCCCATTCCCTTTCCCCCCTTTTCCCTTCATCTGTCCCTCGCTCCCTCACCCCCTTTTTTTTGGTATAGGTTTGCAGTACATGTTAACACGCCTGTGGGGAATCAGTACATGTACATAACACATCCCAATTCTTTTGAGATTTTTTTTTTTTTTTGCGGTACTGGGGATCGAACTCAGGACCCTGCGCTTGCTAGGCAAGCGCTTATTCCACTGAGCTATATCCCCAGCCCCATCCCAATTCTTTTGTATCCCATGTCCCTCTTCTCCCTCCTTCCTTCCATCTCTTGGTCTCCTTCCCCTCTGAGTAAGAACAATCTCCCAACTTCCTATTATCTCTTTCATTGTTCTCTTTATTTTTACTCTGTGTTTCTCATATAAGAGAAGCCATGTGTTACTCAAGCTTGTGTGTCTGATCCTTTTCACTTAATATTAGGTCTCAAAGTGCGTCCAATTTCCTACAAATGACTAGTATTTTTTCTTTATGGCAGAGTAGCACTCCATTGTGGTAAATGCCACATTTCCTTTTCCTAGTCATTAGTTGATGGACATATAGAGCACTTACAAGATCTAGTTACTGTGAATTAATTTGCCGTACCCATAGGTACACACGTGTCACTGTGATAGGATGTCTTTAACCATTTGGGGAAGATACACAGAAGAGGAACAGCTGGGTAAAATGGAGAGTCTAGTTTTAAAACATTTTCATAACTCCCCAAGTAAACTTATATTCACGACCTCACAGTTGTCATTCTTCTTCCCAACACTACTCTCTTTGCAACCACAAATTTATTTTATATGTGTATAGATTTACCTGTTTTACATATTTTGAATAAAGAATCTGCACAATATGTGATTTGTGGTTACCCCTTCCCATTTTGGGTGCTCCTGCTGTCACTTCTTCTACTTGTACGTATTTGCAAGCTCTATGTCACTGATTTATATAGCTGACTCATTCTGGTGTGCAAATTTATGTACACTTTTGATGTGTCAATTTCGGTTACACTGAAACTAAATTTATATATGAAAAAGAAATGATCTTTTACAATATTGAGTTTTCATGTTGAAGACGATTGATTTACTTAAATTCTATGTTCCCTCAGTTTGTTGGTCTGGGGGATATTTTGCAAGGGCAACAATATAATACAGGACACATATTTTATAAGATTATTTATAATAGTCACCTAAAGATTGATATATAACAGGTGCAGGAAATCTATCCACACACTTAAGACCAAGGAACCCAACTGTGGGCCTGATTCCACAGAAATGTCCTGCATGAGTCCAGCTGAGGACCTAGAGCTCATAACAATGCCTCCCATGAATCAAACTGGAGGCCCAGGGCCCATAACAATATGCAGGCCTGTTTCACGGATCTGAGCTGCAAAGGCCCAAAGGTCAGTGGTGGAATCTAGGAAGTCTGTGCCAACAGGACGAAAGATCTATGCCAGCAGGCTGAGGCTCTATGCTGGAGCCAGGAAGAGAGACTCAGAAGAACCAGAGCTCTCCCAAGAGGTACCACAGCCATCCTCAGCAACGGTGAGGTCCCGAGCTCCTCCAATGATCAAGATGGCAAGTTCCCCTCAGGGAAGCCAATGCCACAAGCTTCCCCAGGAGATTGGCAGTGCACCATTTTCCCCTCTGGAGCCAGGAAGGGACGCTCTGAGTGAGGACCAGAGCTCCCCCAAAGTGAACCGAAGGTATTCTCAGTACCAACAAGGTCCCAAGCTCCTTGGAGGATGAAAGTAGCCAAGTTCATCAGGAAAGCCAGCATGACGAGCTCCTCCAAAACAACCAACAGCTCCTTATAGCTTCCACCAGCTCCAACAGCCTTTCTCCCTCCCAACAGCCTCTCCTTGTCCAGTTCTGCCTCTTATGCTGCTGGCAACAGTCCCTGGGTGGGCCTCCCAAACCCAGCACCACGCTTACTCAGTTAAGCTGAGGGTTTTAAGTTGACCATCAGTTATCAATCCACTATACTCAGTAACAGTTTAACATTTTCTCCTTCAGAGACCCCCTGTATTTCCTGTTGAATTCCTACTGAAGTATGACTTCTTTTTTTAGTTGAGCCCTCCTTTCTTCGCATAGAGATCAGTGATTCTGTCAGCACTTTATGTGACCTGCATGATCACTAATTTCCTCTTAAGTCTGATATCTATAAAAACAAGGAAAATTAAGGACAAGAACTAAATCACTACTGTTTCAAATATCTCACGGGAGCTTCAGAGATTCTTTTTATTTTGATCTAAACGAAATTTTCTTTTCAAAAATGAGAACAAAAAGAAATAGTGATATTCGTCCTCCAGAGTTTCCCGGGAATTTCTCGTCTTTAATTACTCATTTTCTTGTCCACTACTTTGCAGCTACACGAGTTTTGGTCCATTTACAGAAGGGCCAAGTTCCTTGTGTTTGGTCTTTCACGTTCGGGCCTTTCCGCCATGCAGAGGTGACTTCTCTCCTTCCTGATGCTCCTTAAGTAAGTTTAGGGGACAAGTGCTTTCCAACTCCCTGGAGTGAGGTAGGCTTCTCCCTGCATTATCTCTTCCACTGCACTTCACTTCGTGCACCACAGCCTGCCATCCATTAGCGCCTCTGTCGAGCACACAGAATGCAGATTTTCCAGTACCTACATGAGTACTTTTCACTTACTAGGCGCACAATAAATACTTTCCAGAAAGAAAGGTAAAGTGAATTTAACTAGAATGAAACTTAAGAAACATGTATGCCAGGCACAAGTTTCAGTGTATTTTGCCTATCTAATTAGTTCAGACTTCTTTCAAAGTCCTGGTTTAGTTCCGTAGATTTCTTTCCCAGTCCAGCCAGGTTGTTGCACCCGCTGATCTCTCTGCTGTTTCTGCGCTGGGTTGTAGAAACCCAGCACGGGCCCGCACTTCTTCCGGCCCCAGTACGCTTGCGCTTCCCCATGTGCACATGCGCAGTCGCCGGGGAAGCGTCTCTCCGCTGAGTTGGCAACGCCGGGGCGGCGCTCGGCGCTATGGCCGAGGGCAGCGGGGAAGTGCTCGCCGTGACGGCCTCTGTGGCGGCCAACGGCCTCAACAATGGAGCAGGCGGGACCTCGGCGCAGCCCAACAACCCGCTGTCGCGCAAGCTGCATAAGATCTTGGAGACGCGTCTGGACCATGACAAGGTAACTGCGCGGGCAGGGCCGGGTTGTGCCCCGCGCGCCTCGTCCCCGCCGCCTTCCACGCCGCGCAGGGGCCGACGAGTGGGGGAGGCGCGGGACGCCGGGAAACCAAGGGCCGCCTCGGCGTTGTCGCCACTGAAGGCCCGAGCGGGAGGCGGACGTCGGCTGTGGCCGCGCCTGGGAGGCTCTGAGGGAGCCGGACGGGCGGACGCGAGGGGCGGCGACGCGGCCGGGGAGACCGGACCGGGACCGGGACCCGGACGGCGACGGGGCGGCGGGCGGGGCGTCTCCAGCCCCAGGTGCAAACCGCTGTCAGGAAGTAACTCAGATCTACCAGTTGTTACTGTGGGTAGCGAAGCGCTGTCTGATTTGTGCGCGCGTCCTATATTTCTCCCCAAGACAAAGTATCCACGCGCGCCGCCAATTCCTCCTGAATGAAACTTAGGAGCGCTTTGCGCCTCCTGTCCTGGGTAGCAGTGTTCTGTACCACCGAGACGCCCGGTTAAACTGGGCATGCGAGCGTGGCATGAATACATAAAAGCCAGAATGTCGCAGGTAATGTGCAGGTAACAGAAAAGCTGTCAGTGATAATTTGACTCGTGTGTGTGTGTGTGTGTGTGTGTGTGTGTAAAACAAAAACAACTGTACACCGTCATGAGGAAGAAGAGGGACTCAGTGGCTCCTTTATTATTGCTAGCTGTTATGCCCAAATTTGCCCATTATTGTTGGAGGCAATCCTGTCTGTAGGCTTCTGTTTAGGAACTGAGAATCCTGCTGGTAACTTCAGGTTGTCAGGACTCAGAATTCAAGGGATGCTCTTAACACAGTGCCCAGCACTTGGTGTTTCTTAACAAATGTAGATTTTATTATAAAACTGATGTCTGATGTTGCTATTTATTATCTCATTTAATACGACTACTCTGATGTATATAGCATTATCTCCCTTTTACTTAGAAGAAGAATAAGGCATAGAGAAAGTACCGCTAAATCATGTAACTGGCAACTGCTTTTGTTCAGTCATCCAGGCCTAGCACATTTCAAGTCTAATCAAAAGAAACTGCTTCATATGTGTGTGTGTGTGTGTACAAGAAATATTTGTAATTGTAAACATGTGTTTAATCCCAAATATTAAATTAAATTTATTTAAAGAGCTCACTATTTTTGTCTGTCCAGCCAATATTTTAATTTAACATCATAACAGAAAACTGGAAGGGTGGGTGTGTTAGAATATTTATTAGGTTGGGCATAGGAATGTATATCTGGAGAATTTCAGGCACTTTTGGGATATCTCAGGCTTGATTCTGCCCTGTCCTTTACCCATGTTCTCCCTTGCGGGACTCTACTTTCATAGTTGTGAATAGCAAAAGCATGATGACTCTTTGATTCCTAATCCCATTCCTGACATCTCTACCCAGGCTGAAATGTTTAGAATTAGTTGCCAATGTTGTATCTCCAATTGGATACCTGATTGACATCATAACAACGGAACATAGGCACAACCCTTGAATAATGTTGTATATGTGCCATTGTATAACAAAGTGTCCCCCTGTATTACCTTGCAGGAATAACTTTATTGGTTTAGTAATTTGAAGATCATTTTCAGATTGTTTAGTGGAGACATTATTTGAAAATGATTTCAGTATACTTGGTTTGAGATTAGGAAGTGGTTTGCAAATTAGTACCAATAATTGTCTTTTTTTGCCAATTATATAGGAAATGCTGGAAGCTCTCAAGGCGCTTTCCACCTTTTTTGTTGAAAATAGTTTGCGGACTCGAAGAAATTTACGTGGAGATATTGAACGCAGAAGCTTAGCCATCAATGAAGAATTTGTAAGCATTTTCAAGGAAGTGAAGGAGGTGTGTGTATTCAGTATCTGTAGCATTTATTGAGAGCTTACTGTATGCTTGGCTCTGTGCTAACTTTTTTGAGTTAGGTTGATAGATTTGGTGTTAATTTACAGTGTTCAAATAGAAAACAGGTTATTGTATGCCTTATATTTTCAGACATGATTTCCTAGCCACAGTTTGTTCTCATGGTTTGCTTTTGTCCACTTGGCTGCTGTAATATCTCTTGTTCTGATTGGCCTATCCCTTCATAAACCTATTGTATTTCTATTTGAAGCTCTGGATTTTATGTTGCCAGGGACTGCAGTAGGACTCTGTCTACCATCAAAACTTCTTTCTGGGTATTTTTAGGTAATGAAACACTGAACTGAATCAGAGTGAGGCTAAATGTAATTTTGTGTTGTGATTACATTTTCATATAAGGTATTGGCAAGGTAAAGAGTAGAAGATTGCTTTGGAAAGGACAGAGTGGATAGCCTGGGATGTACTGCAACTTTTTAACCCATATAAGAGATAATAATTGACCTGAACTAAAGTATGTAATGGCTGTTTGAGTACTAAGAAAGAAGTAAATGAGATATATCCATGAAGGGAATGTAACTATTAGAATTTAGAGGCTAAATATATGCTACTGTGTAGAGAACTAGAAGTGAAAATACATGGAGAGAGATTGTTATCAGAATTGTCATATTTTTGGCATAACCTACTAGTAGTATTTGACAATTTTCAACAAAAGAGGAGTAATTGTTAATTTATTTAGTTTTCAAATTTGCTTGTTTTTATTAAAGTTTGTAATGAATTCATTGTTAAACAAAAAGTCAGAAATAGAATACTTATGATCCAACCACCCAGAATCAAAAATATTAACTATATTGTATTGGGTGACCTTCTGTGTGTCCTTTGTACATACATATGTATAGTTCTAAAAAAATGGGAAGATACTGTATGTATAGTTTTGTGATATTTTTATTTACCTAATATAGAAATCTTTTCGTAAACCTGTATGTATGTCATCATTGTTATTGTATAGTCAGAGACATGTTAAATTTTTCATGTTTTAGGCAGTTATACATTGATCAACCTCATGTATATTGTTGTATACTGTTGCATGCTTATCTGGGTTATTCTAAAATAAGTTATTTTTATTTTTTAAAAAATTGGCAGTTTGTACCTATTTATCATGTGCAACATAATGTTTTAAGGTATGTGTAAATTGTGGAATGGTTACATCTACTAATTAACATATTAAGCCTTATAAAGATAGCATTTTTGTGGTGATAGTATAATTTTTCAGTATTAAAATTCTGTGTAAAGAAATCTGCATGTTTTTAAAGCATTTATTATTTTCTTATACCCCTGAAAAAAATGTTGTAAAGGTTTGTTTATACCTTTTTAGTATGAAATATTCTTTCTAGTCACTCTAGTTTTAGATATGGGATCTATTGACATGCCTTGATCAAAAAATTTATGGCACTAAAATAAAGGTTTGGCTAAGAGAAAAGAAATTTAGCAGTGGATACTATATTTGATTTCTTTTTTTCAGGAGCTTGAAAGCATAAATGAAGATGTTCAAGCAATGAGCAGTTGTTGTCAAGATATGACAAGCCGCCTACAGGTACTGTACAATTCATTATAGCTCCAGTACATGTTAAACTTCCAAAAGTTGTTAGGTAGGTCTGTAAAATATATGCATGTTTGATACATCCTACCCTGTAGGAAGTTTGAATATAAATACTCTGCTATTTTTATTTTTATTTATTTATTTATTTTTGCGGTACTGGGGATCGAACTCAGGACCCTGCGCTTGCTAGGCAAGCGCTTATTCCACTGAGCTATATCCCCATCCCTACTCTGCTATCTTTAAAAAACTATAAATGTTTATACATCTTTGGATGATGGTTTATTAATAATGTTCAGTTAACTCCAAAATCCCTTATATCTTGGTCTAGCTAGTACTGAGCTAAGTGTTTAGAATTTGTATAAACCTTTCAATTCTGTACCATCCCAGACGTTCAGCACCAATGAATTCCTTAGTAGAATATCTTGCGAGTAAGTTCAAACTAAAACTGTTTATAAAGACCCAGCCTAATTCTGTTACATGCTTAGCCTAAAATATGCATAATATTGAGCCTGTTTATTTAAGCAGTCCTAAACCTTTACTTTGACTGCAGAATCTGCATTTGACTTAAAGTAATTTTGGAACAAGAATAAAACAGGTTCCTCCTAAAAGTTAATAATGGTTATGTCTACTACCTGCACATTTTAATGCCAAGCTTCTATCTCTGAGATTCTCCTGGACCCACCAATAACAAGTGATTGTAGGAAGTGTCATTGATCTATGTACTCTACAAATTAATCATAGGCTACAGATCTGTCTATAGGTAGGACTAGTCAATTTCCTGTTTCTCTAAAATTGTATTTTTCCTGGTTTTTCTACATTTTGGCAGTTACTAATATATAACATTTGGGGCAGGTATATGGTCTCTTAGTCCAGTTTTTAAATCTTCAATTTTACAATAATTAAATAATCATATAAACTTCGCTAATTATTGTCACCATTCCACATTTTTAATAGATACTTTTATTGCTTATTGATTGTTTTTTAACCATCCTTTTTTTATGTTTTATTTCCTTTGCTCATCTTCTTGCTTTGTAAGTTAGTATGCCTTCTAAAATCATACTCTGTGTTAGATGTGGTGGTACATACCCTTATCCCAATACTCTGGGTAGCTGAGGCAAGTGGATCACAAGTTTGAGTCCATATGCGTAAGTTAGCAACTTGGAATCATAACAGTAGCTATTTATATGTCAACTCCAGCTCAATGTTTTAAATTTATTTACCCATAAATAAAAATATTTCTTAAAGTGTTTTCCCTCCTCATTTTAGGATAAGGATTAATTTACTTACCATTTTGTAAAATATTTTAAACATGGGGCATTAAAAAATTACTATTATGAGATAACATTTAAAAATTTAATAATTTTATTATGTTATGGTTTATCTTTTTAGCTGTAGTTTTGCTTATATAAATTTAGAGTTATATTTATTACTTAATGAAAAATAATTACTCTGAACATTGCTGAGAAATTAATTGGAAATTATTTTAGGATAATAAACTTTGCAAGTATCATTAAATATTTTGGAGTCATCACTATAATTTATAAATGAATAAAGAAGTACACAAAAAATTTGAAAATTCTTATTATGTTATGTTGCGCTAAAATTATCCTATTTCACTGATTTATTAGATGATATTGATCATAATACACATTCTCAATTTAAGAGTCTTATGCTCTACTGACTGAGCTAGCTGGGCCCCTGCATATATTCTTAATTTAATAATGACTAAGACTAAAAAGACGCTAGTTAATATTTTTGATACTGATTTGTGAAGCATTGTTTTTTCAGAAATATTAAAAATGTCAATATTTTTTAGAATTGAGGGTGTTCTGTATTTGAGAAAATTATATGAGGCGAGGATGTACAAAGGTGGAAGTTAAACTTTAAAGCAAAATGACATTAAAAACATAAGCATTTGAAGAAGTTATTGGATTTGAAGACTCATGCATAATCCCAGCATTGGACCCTAAATCAATCACAAACTCTAGAAGCCCGCCCCATGACTGTGTGAGGCTTTGGGGGACATCTAGACAGAAACCATAATAGTATTTGAGTATGAAAATGACCTAGTACCTTCAGGTATTTGATTGGGTATCCTTCTTTTAACAGACTGACTCACTCTCTGCTTTATGTTCTGTTGTTTATAGTTTCCACTTAGAATTGTCCTAATATATGTATAATTCTGACCCATGCCCCTTCAAGGCAGGGACCTTATGTTTCTACCTATCTTACGTCCGCATGCCTCTCCTCTCATCACTTACTGCCTTAGATTTGTTGTTTTCTCTGGTTTAAATCTTTGGGAGACAATCCCATTGACTGCACTTTTTTTTCCATGAATATTTTTCTAACCTTTGGACAGAATTCTTATTCATCAGATTTTCATTCCTGATCTTTTCAGCTTTGACTTTGAGGAAGGAGCATTGCTTGGCATGAAACTTTGTGAGGAGTAGTAGTCTTTTAGGTGGGGCTGTCTCTAATTCTCACCAATACCCCACTTGGCAGGTTGTTTATACATTCTAACTCAAATTTTTATCACCATCTCATGCAGTTCCCTTGAACTCTATACCAGCATTTCCATGACTGAATTTACAAGAGGTCTCAGTTACAGCTGAAGTCCAGTTCTCATCTCTAGTTCGCTCTTTCAGTGCTTTTATTTCACACACACACAAAGCCTAACGAACTGCGAAGTTCCTTAGCTAGTATCTAGATGCCTTTTTTCTTTCCCCAACGCCTCAGCATGGTGTGTGTATTGAGTACTCTGAGGGAGTTCTTCTTCTTAGAGGTGGTGTATGAACCATGACACATCTATTTCGGTTTCTTGGGCCTTTTAAAAAACTTTGAGTTTGGTCGTGTGCTCTCATTGCTGTCAGCCTGAACTGCAGTAAGTGGTGGTGTTAATGTTTTGAAGTATAGTGAAATTGGAATGAACTGATATTGGATTGTTTATAATTTTAGGCAGCAAAGGAACAGACTCAAGATTTGATAGTAAAAACCACTAAACTTCAAACTGAAGGGTAAGTTTTTCTTTATGTCATCACCTCTTCATTACTTGGTGCTTCAGTGGAAAATTGTTTATAAGTCAAAATCAAGATTAAAATAATCAAAGCATGATTCAAAATCAGTACAAGACATAGGGTTCTAAGTTATTATCCAATAGTAATTTAAACATAAAGACAGTAATTAGGAACATTAAACTAGATACTGAGTTTGAGAGTTTATTTCCTTTTTAGAATAGAATGGTGATCTCCCATTATTTATGTGCAATTCAGAAATTATTGCTTTTAAAATGCAAATTTTTTCAGATTTTTAATAATTTTCTTCACAGTTGTTATCTTTTTTATGATGATTTATCCCTTCTGATATAAGAATTAACTGTGTAAGTTCTCCTTATGGTTTACGAAGTAAATTGCTGATTGAAAGAATGAGTGAGTGAAGTTAAGTGTAATATAGATTACTGTCATATGTTCTATTGAATATTACTAAAACATATTAACAAAGTAAACAAAAGGCCATGCTTCTCTTATGTCTGCAGTAGAGGGGGAAAAAATCTGCTGCTATGTAATATACCTGTGTTCAGCTCAGTAATGAGGATGTGCTTTAAATCTGAGTCTTCTAGGTATTTTATCAGTAATGTGGAGATACTGTACTAGTATCATTATGGGGTAGCTGTGCTGTACTGTAGATCAGAAGTTGTCAAACTGTGAAGATAAGCAAAATGTAACTTTTACCTACTTTTGTAAAGAAAGTTTTGTTGCAACACACAATGCTTATATGTTTATGTATTATTGTCTGTGGCTGTTTCCACTCTGCTATAGTGAAGTCAAGTGATTACAGCAGAGACTATGACTTACAGAACCTCAAATATTTATTGTTTAGACTTTTCCAGAAAACGTTTGTGAATCCTGATCAAGATAGTGCTTTTCAAATTGCAGATCAAGACCAGTAGGTTGTGAAGTTACGTAGATGATTAAAAACCTTAAATGAATTAGGGTAAAAATAAAGTAGAAACTAGGTAAGTATATTTTATGAAGCCTTTGTTTCCATTTCTGGTAATGGTTTAAAGTCAGTCATGGTCAGAAAATTGAAAAATACGGCCACAGACAAGCACGCCACACTCCTTTTGTTTTTTATTATTTTAGTTTCTTAGTTCATGTGTGTATTACATTATTAGTCTTGACATTGTTTCATATTATGCCCTTAATCCTTCTTAACACAGTTTTCCTTGGACTAAAATATGGGTAATGGGAAATGATAGAGTGCAGAGACACAAAGTTACTTCTATGAAAGGATGGGAATCTCAGGGCTACAAAGGATACAGCGCTTGGGATGATCCCAAGCAGTTAAGACAGTAACCAATATAATTTGCTTTTCTAGAGTGAAATACTTGTGCTGGTTCATCTTGATTGTCAGCTTGATTGGCTTCTGGATGTACCAGGGTATGGTAGTGACTTTGGGGGGGGTGTTTCTTACTCTTTTATCTCAGGCTCTTTGTGTTTCTGATACTGTGAATTGAACAGCTTTTCTCCACTGTGCCATGTTTCTGCCTTGGAGCCAGGCCTCCATGGGCTGAAAGCTTAGACACTGTTACCCAGAATAAACCTCTCCTACTTTAAGCTGCAGGGTCAGGCATTTTCGTTTCAGCAATGCAAAGCTGATAAATACAATAATATTCACTAGAACAGGCAAAGTGAAATATTTTAGCTACTAACGTAATTGTTAAAATACTTTCATTAGCAAATTCTACAAAACAAATCAACCACATTTTTTAAAACATGTGTAGTTAACATCTATTGGATGTTAGAATGTCTACCTTATCTTAGACCTGTGGTTTTCAATTGATGATACATTGACCCTTACAGTTCCTTCACAAGAATTGGGAGGATTTGAACTTTGAGGGCCAGAATTTCCCATTATAATTTGAGTTAGAACAGTTTTATTTATATTTATTTAATATGTTAGGATTCCATGTAAGATTTTATTTTGAAGGAGTACTTCGGGAGACTGAACCAGGAGGATTGCACTTCCACATATGCATGATCCGGCCACTCCAGAAAGTCCTCCCCGCCATGAACACATGAGCCTCTGGGGATACTTCTAGATACAAGCCATGACACATGGCACCTTATTCAGGCAAGTGTATAAATGCCATGCATATGTTTTCAGATCAGGAGGTCAGTCCTAATGACAGCTTATGCTTGAATAAGGTCAACATAGTTGTCTTCATAAGTCCTCAATTTAATATGTCCCTTTCATGCATCATTGATAGCCAACAGATAAGTGTCATTGGTGGTCAGGAGAGGCTATGAGCATATCTCTGTACATTCTACTAGTAATGGAGTTGCTATTTATTATATTTTTATCATTGATAAAGACCTACAAGCCTGGTTTCTCTTAGAAAAATAGCCTCTGGAGAATGCTTGCTTATTTATTTATTGAGGTTCAGTATTCTAAAATAGAAGGATACAGGGCTTAAATACAAATACAAATTCTAATCTGAGTCTCATGTAAGAGCTTATTTGTATTTAAATTCTATACAAATTATTTCTTTACCTCCCTTGGCCTAAGCTTCTACATCAGAAAAATAGAATAGCATCTACATCATAGGGTTATTGTTATGAATAAATTATTAGCATAAGGGGCACCCTGTCTGACATACGTGAGAAAATATGATCCTTCCTTCTCCTCCCATTTTATTGGACAAAACTATAGTGCATCTTCTTTCTACATCTGCTTTGCTGACTATGAAAGTAGGAACTGTTTTATGCTTCTTAATTGCAAGAGCTTTCTTAGCTAGATTTACCTTATCTTTTTATTTTCTACTATGTTATTTTTTAGTAGTTTTAATTTGTGTAGTACACTACTTTAATCTAGGTTTTGAAATTGGTAATGAATGTGAAGTAATTTATTTTGCATGAATGTACATGTAAAGATACACTGCAGAAGTAAATGCGATCTATTTTATTGTGCAATAGAGGGTCGGGGAAGGCTCGGGAGTCATCATCTCTCCTTCCTTCCTTCCTTCCATTCTCACTTAAACCAGTGTCTGACTGTCCAAAAGAAGACACTGTTGGTGACACTCAGGCGCTTCGATACGAAATGTTTATTTTCACTGGAAATGAAGACTTGGAGGAAGCCATAGTACAGCTCATCCCTTGTCTGTGACAGGTGACCCTGCTTAAGGGCAATATATCCTGTGAAGAACATTTTATAAGTAACTTTTGGTTCAAGAATTTTTAAAATTGAGTTTGGAGCTTTAATGGACTTTTTAATTAGTTAATGTCATGGTACTGAGGATTGACCCAAGGAGCGCTGAGTTGCATTCTCACCTGTTGTGTGTGAGTTAGAGCCTCACTACGTTGCCCAGGCTGGCCTCGAACCTTGACGTTCCTTCCTCAGCCTTTTGGGTAGGCGGGATCATACCTGTCAGTCACCATGTCCAGCTTTATGCAGTTCTACATTAACATTCTTTCTAATCTAACCGTGTTTTGTTGTTCTCCATATGCAAGAGCTTGCTTTTGGTGGGCAATATCCTTTATAGTGATAGTGAGTGATGCTGTTTATTTCCTAATTTAACTGCATTCATCCACACGGTAGAGTTTTTCTGTGTTATTGTTCATGTCACGTGGAATTTCATCTATCAAAATGTGTTTGTTGAAAACTCATTTGACCTTTAAGGTCCTATTAGATGTATGTTGTATATAACTATTATACATTTCAAAAATTTTACAAAAATTTGAATTTAGGCAAGTGTGTATGTGCATATATATCTGTGTGTGTGTGTGTGTGTGTGTGTGTGTGTGTGTGTGTGTATTCCTTGAGAATAATTGTATCTATGTATCTATGCTTCCAAGAAAATACTACTTTGAAAAACTATTTCAGTTCATAGGAAATTTAGTTTATCTTTGTACTTTGCAGTTGTTGTTTAGCCATTTTCCGTGCTTATCTAAGGGCCTTTGCTCAGTCATGAAAACAAAAACGAATCAGTCCCTCGTTGCTCCCTCGTGCACTCCCACGGCGTGTTGTGTTACAGCACTCATCGTCAGCCCTGTAGCTCCCAGACGCCGGCCAGACAGTGTGGTCTTCATAAGTTTTAACCGGACAGGAAGCCTTTGTACCCGGTGCTTTGTACATGGAAAGCTTTGTGGATTCACTGTGTTACTCAGTTATTGTAATATTCTAAGTAGTTATTGCTGACATTGCTTATGATATTTTTTATGACTTGAGAATCTTTCTTTGTAGGAATAGTGGTGATTGTGCTTATACTGACATCGAAGTTACTAAGAATGAAAAATACTAAGCTGGAAGAAAATGTAGCAATTAGAGACTGCTTTATAATGCTGTATTTTCTATGGTTGTATTAAATGGCATTGTATGTTAAAAAGTAGAGCTGTATTTTTTACTTGAAAAATCTTTGCTGAGTTATAATTCACATGCTGATATGTCCTGGACTTAAAGTATATAATTCATGGTTTTTAGTCTATTCACAGAGTTGTGCAACCATTATCACATTCTAAATTTGAAACATTTTCATCACCCTAGGAAGAAATGTCATGAATATATGCCGTCACTGCACCTTTCATCAAGTACGAGTCTGGTTTTGGCCTGGGGTTTGCCTATTCTGGCCCTCATGCAAATGGGCTTATACACTGTGTGGCCTTTCTTGTCAGTTTCTTTCACTTAGCATAAATATTTTAAAGCTTATCTGTGTTATTCTCTTCCTTTTTATGGAACAGTAAAATTCCATTGTACAGTTACAGCACATTTTGTTTGCTAGCTGATAAGCATTTGTATTATTTTGACTTTTTGGCTGTTAAGAATAATGGTTTGGTTATTTATGTACAAGTTTTGTGTGGACATACACTCTTATCCCTCTTAGGCATATATCTAGTAGTAGAATTGCTGGATTGAATTTAATTTTGCTTAATTGAGGAATTGCCAGGCTGTATTCCAAAGCGGCTAAAGTTTTATATTCCCAACAACAATGTATAAGAATTCCATAACATCTTCGCTGTTATTTTTGTGATAATAACATGCTGCCTTATGTGACGTGGTAAACTTGTGCCTTCGATGTTTCCTGAATGATGGATGACGTTGAGCATGAGTCATGCACTTGTTGAACACGTACCTGTCTTTGCACAGGGGTCTATTCCTCCCTTTTGCCTATTTTGGGGAAGTCTTTATTTATTGGTTCTTTATGAATTCCTTATATATTCTGAATACAAGTTCCTTATGTTTTATATGATTTGTACTATTTTCTCCTGTCCTCTAGTTATCTTTTCACTGTGTATCGCTTAGTGCACACCTACTCTTAATTTTTACATAGCCCAGTTTATGCTTTTTTATTCCTTGTACTTGCTGTGTTTCAAAAAAATATCTTTACATTGGAATGATTTTATCTCTTGGTTTCTAAAATGGTAAAATGGAAGATTTAGAAATTTGGCCAGGGCTGGTGGAGCAATTTATATTCCTAGCACTTTAGAAAGCTGAGGCGCGAGTGGCACAGCAAGTCTGCGCCCAGCCTTGGCAGACCGTGTAGCTCACTGCAGAAGGCGCGCACGCGCACACACACACACGCACACGCACACGTAATTTAGAAATCTGTTTTCTTCGTTGGATTTTTAAATTACGGTGTGAGACTGGAAATGCTGCCATGGGAGCAGCCTACTTACAGGGATTTTCTTACTAGTGAGTTTTTATTAACCAGTCTTTTATAAGATGTTTAGCTTTCAATTTGAGGCATTATAGCAACTTAAAGTAAGAAAAATTTCTATTTTAGAATCAAGAGGAATCTTGTAGAAACACTTACTTAGGGGTTATAATTGACAACCAGATGCTTAACAATCCTGTCAAAACAGGGCCATTTCACTTAACTCTCTTTTGAGTAATTAGTTAAAAGGAATTTCTTGAGTGAAGTACATTTTCCTTAATTTTTTTTTTTATAGTGTGTCTACTGCATGAAATTTAAACAAAGTTAAATTCAGGTGTAAGAGGTACAGTTATAGTTTAGCTTTTTCACTTAATATTTTACATGTACTTTCTTGATTTTTATTTTAAAAGATGTCTTTTAATGTTCATGTTCTGTTTTATCTTGAATAAACCCATGTATATTTAACCATTTAACCATCTTTTTTTTTTTTTTTGTACTGGGAATCAAACTCAGGACCTTACACTTGCCAGGCATGGTTTTGTGCCTCTGAGCTATATCCCCGGCCCTGTTTCACTATTTTAAAATTAGTGAATATTCATATTTTTTCCATTTCAAAAATTAGTGGTTTGGTAAATGTTTAAAATTCATTAAAGTTCACATTATTCGCTTATGATAAATACTAGAATTGTAGTTAATGAATCTATGCTATAAACTTTTGAAGTGTCCTAATGTGTATTTGTCTAGTTTGTCTCTAAAGAGATTATACTAATTTATACATAGAGTAGGGATATATGTGAGCATATATATGTAAGAATATGTTTAATTAGGCCATTATAAACACTATGTATTATCATTAAAAACATTACAATTTTTATAGATGAAAGATATTATCACACTGTTTTAATTGATGTGTAATCCCAAGAGTGGTGAGTTGACATACTTTTTACTGTTGTGTCATTTACATTTCTTTACATTTTTAAAATTTTGCTTTATATCCTATGTCCATATGTATTTATTATTTTGAAATTATTTCATAGAGAGCCTGGCAGGTAGAGTTAATATATGACAAAGGTGTATTTTAAGGGGAAAAGAAAGAACCAAAGGATTTCTAATCATGTTCTGGGATTATTTCATGGAATTAAAAAATGAAAATTAAGTGAGTGGTCTGTTTAAATTATTAAGCAATATGTAACTGGATATGGCAAATTTAGTGCATATATAGTTACTTTTAAAAAGTGAATGCAGCTGGGCATGGTGGCAAGTGCCAATATCCCAGCACTCAGGAGGGATTACAGGATCACTGGAGTCCAAGGCCAGCCTGGACTGCATAATGAGCTCAAGGCCAGCCTGTGCTATGCAGTGAGACCCTGTCTCAAAAACCAGAAACAAACAAAACAGTGGGAGTTCCTATAAATATTTTTCTGCAACTTGCATTTTGTTTATGTAAAATGTCTTACAAAAGCAATATTTACTGACATAGATCTACTTCATATTTTTAATCTGCACATTCTACAGTATATGTCTTTGTTCTGTCTCTTTAGATTTCTTATGACTTATTTATATCAAGTACAGTGATCGCATGAGTATATTTCCAGTACTCTGGAATTATAATCATTTACTTAAATGGCTTATGTTAACTGTTTCCTGTAGGTTTAGGTATTTGCATTGGTGCTGTTCAGGGAGGGGCAGGGCAGTGTCACGTTTGCCGTCTGTCCCTGCAGCCTCCTTTGGGACCCGCCCCATAATACCAGGTCAGTGCACAGATGTTACCACACAAGTCAGAGAGCTTCCTGGCAGTAACTTCCCCTCAGAATGGTTGTGCTTAAAGAGGAGTATGATTTTTTTAAATACATTATAATTTAATTTGTTACTCCTTAGAAGTTGCTGTTTTGAGTAAGCAGACCCTTGTTTTAGCACTGTGGCCATTGCTGAAATATTTTTGGGCTGTCCCTGTAGGTTTAAAGTGTGTGGTTCATTCCTTATCTTTCAGCTGTATTACTTGGAACCAATTAAGTAACTGATGGGCTTGCTCAAGATGGCAACACTAGTCTTAGTTAGAACAAAATGAAACTATGAACTGAGTCTGATTTTTCTTTGTCCCCTAATAAAATGATTCTAAAGATTGATTTTATTTATTTATTTTTTTTTCTGGTACCAGGGATCGAACTCAGGACTTTGCGCTTGCCAGGCAAGTGCTTATGCCACTGAGCTATACCCCCAGCCCCTAAAGATTGATTTTAAAAAGCTCCAAAAACATTGTAGTTGTGAAATGATTAATTTGTAGAGCCTCAAGAAATTTTCTGAGACTTTATGATTAAATCCTGTATGATAATGATTGGAACTTTAATGCTATAAAACAAACTCTGCTAAGGTGACTTTTAGATAAAAATAATATGTTAAGTGAAATGAATCAGACACACAAACTGAAATATCGTGTGGTTTCTCTTATAGGAGAAACCCAAATTATAGATAAAGAGCAAAATATGAGGTAGATGATAGGAAGTCGACGGTAGCTCTTCCTCAGATGGAAAGGAGGCCAAGGGTGGAGTGGGGAGGGAGGAGAAAGGGAGGAAAAAGAGGGTAAGATGTGCCACAGACATGTATCTACTCCGCACCAGGAACGGAAACACTGTGTATCGCAAACGTGCTAATAAAAATTACGGAATAAAAATAAATTTAAAAAAAAACTGTACCCTGTAACTCTGTGTATACTTGGATGATTTACTTCCTCATTTGAGATAAACGCTTAGTGGCTTTTCCTTTGTAAGTTTCAGTGTTATCCAGCAGAAGCACGTGGTTTTGTGAATTGAAAACCTTTTAACCCAGTGGTACCAAGAGGACAAGACAGGTGTATTGTGCTGTCTCTGCAAGTGCTGTCAATGTTTATTCTGTTAATTCTCACTTGAATATTGTTGGATTGTGGAATGCTGCTACTCTGTGAACACGAGTGGTGAAATACTTTCGTAATTTCATTTGTATGTCTTCAGATCTAAGATACAGAAACCAAGAACTGTGAATTTCTGTGTCTGCAGTTCATGGTCATGACTGGCCTTTAGATGGGAATCCTGTCTCATCTCTCACGTCTGTGGATTGCATCCAGATAAAGTGTGCCTTTTCCTAGTTGTCAGCTAGTCTACTTAGGTTGCATTCACATAATATAATTTGAAAGAAAGTTTTTATTATCAAGGAGAAGACATGGGGTAGACCAAAGGAGAGAAGGGACTTTATCCACTTTTGAAGGATTAGTAAAGGAATTGTAGCTAAAATAAAAAACAAATGGACCTGAAATTTGATTGTGCATATTTTGTATGAAAACTTCAAAAACTTAGGATATGCTAATGACTGTGAAGAAAATGATCAAAAGCAGGAGCACCTTTCTCACTCAGAAAATAACCTTTTAAGTTATAAGTGAAATTATTCAAGTATTTGTAAGTTACTGAAACTTCATAATGTAATAGAACTTATTTCTTCTTTCATGTAATGATCTCCTTTTACCATGTGTGAGTATCTAAGGTAGAACAATTATCAGCTAATTTTATCACGTACATGTCTGGTGAGCCTGTGATAATTTTATTACATGTAAGACTGATGAGCTTCAAGACAGAACAATGAGGCTTTTAAAGATGTTCGAGTCTTTTCACAGCTTTATGTTCGAAAGTTATGTCAGATATAATTTGTTTATAACTGCAAATACATAACATGTTTGATGTGTGTTGCTTTTTTCATGATAGCCAAAGATTAGAAATAAGAGCGCAAGTGGCAGATGCCTTCTTAGCCAAGTTCCAGCTGACCTCTGATGAAATGAGTCTCCTGCGAGGTACAAGAGAAGGACCTGTTACTGAGGTACTCTTTTTACTAGGGTCACTTAACGTGTAGCAAATAGAGACATTATAGAGAACATGTTATTTTGAATCTTTATTTTTCTATCTGAAGAAAGTTTCATCTGAAAATACTGTTAAATTTGGAGATTAATGTGCATATTCAATTACTTTTTTGAGTTCTGTTTTTTTCAAAGTTACACATGTGTTTTTAAAGTCAGAAAACCACACAGCTTATTAGGAAATCTTATATAACTTCTACCATTCTTCCCCACCTTGGTTACCCAGTTTCCAGCTTGTCAACTGCTTCTGTGACCTCTACTCTAGATCTGTAATAAAAAAGAATATATTGTTACTCTCTATGGTAACTTCTTTCTGCTGACGTCCTATCATGAAATACGATGAGTAAGCCTGTTACCTCCTCCCCCTCCGGGACACAAATAAGACACACGTGTATCTGGTGCTTTGTACCTTGGAGTACAGCCACGTCACATTTTCTATTTTCATTACAGTGGTATTACATTGATTATGTGATATTTTTAAAATAACTTTTTGTCTTTGCTGGAATTGGACCATTTCACCTTAATTCTTTTTTTCCCCCTTAATTCTTTAGTAATGGCAATCTTTGCAAACTGATAGATAAAATCTCTGCAAATGCTAAACAAAGAAGTTTTTCTGCCTCCCTCCTCTTTTTCTTCTTTCTGTCTTTTCTCCTTTCTTGCCTTTTCCTCATTCCCTTCCTTCTTGCCTTTCTCTTGAAAATATGAAGTTGTACCAGAAAGGAATCTTTCAGCCTCCTAACTGGGAGGAGGTATATAAGTCTGTGCTTATCATTCTGGCCTCAGGGGGCAAGTGGGATTCTTGAGGTAGGGTGGGTGCTCCTTGAATGTGTCATAGTTTTATACGCAGCATCTGAAACTAAGACTCCGGCACATTTTTGTAAAGAAAAAAAGCCAGTTGTCAGTTCAGTATCAGCTAATTCCTATTTATTGAGCAATTTTTATGTCTCACTTTGCATCCCGCTCTCACATGAGAGGCAGAAGCAGGAAGATAGTACATATAACATACCTTCAGTGGTAAGAGAACCATGGTGAAACCCTAAGATATGTCGTACACAGTGTGTGTTTCTTTACTCTATATTTGTATTTCCCTCTTACTAGACTACCCTTATGGAGAGCAGGAATCTGTATGTTTATACATGTGGTGCTCCTGGCAGTTAGCACATTATTTGACACATGCTAGGCATTAAATTAATATATGTCGTAAAAGGAATACCTGTTATACCTTCTGTAAAAATCTGAAGAAAATTGAGATCAGTACAGGAAGACTACTAGAGTAGGAGAAATTTTGTTTTCTTGTTGTAGTGATCTTTACTTGAGAATACTGTAATTTTGCCTGAAAGCATAGACATTTCAAAGGCACATTCTTAATTTTAAAGGATTTTTTCAAGGCTTTGGGAAGAGTAAAACAGATTCATAATGATGTCAAAGTACTCCTGCGTACAAACCAACAAACAGCAGGGTGAGTAGTTATTTATTGAACTAATTTCATTACGTTATTATAACCAAATTTTTAGATGTTCTGGGTTTTGTTTTGTTTTGTTTTTTTTGCGACAAAGTTTTGCTATATAGTTTGAACTGGGCTTGAAGTCA
Organism: Dinomys branickii; assembly: GCA_004027595.1. Taxonomy (NCBI): domain Eukaryota; kingdom Metazoa; phylum Chordata; class Mammalia; order Rodentia; family Dinomyidae; genus Dinomys; species Dinomys branickii. The sequence goes on from PVLD010004803.1 coordinate 35,022, forward strand.
CTATGTAGCCCAGGCTGTGGTTGAATTTGCACCAACCCTCCTGCTTTAGGCTCCTCAGTGCTAGGATTACAGGCACACACCTCCATGCCTGGGCAGATGGTCTAGATTCTTTTTGAAACTATATGACATTTTGTGAAATAGAAGTTTGATCTTTATTTTTCTTTGGAAGAGGGCAATCATGCTGTGACATGTTTACACTAAAACAGCAGTTGATAAGCAAATGATGAAGTTAAAATTTGACATTTAGTTACTAGCAAAACTGGAAAATCATGATAAAATAATAAAATTTAATATAGTATGGCCAAATCATTGTGTAATTTAAGTAAAAATAGTTAAGTGCTTAGATGTAGCTATTGACTAGAAGTTTAAATTGTAATAAATCTTTTGTTTTTTTTTAGTTTAGAAATTATGGAACAGATGGCTTTACTTCAAGAAACAGCTTATGAAAGACTTTATCGATGGGCTCAAAGTAAGTGATATTTTTTATGTTGTCTAGCTTTGTGGGGAAAAAAATTTGATTTTTTAAATTTCCCTTGGCCTTTGATATATTTTGATGATAGTGATAAACAGAAAAGCAAACTACATTTGAGCATTTGTTTGTACTTGTATCACGAGCATTTAGCGTCAGTCAGGCAGTACATTTGATGAAGGGTAAGAATAAAAAAATGACTGTTTCTGCCCTACATTATCTTAAAGTTGATTGCATATATCGTTATTTACAGAACTGTAAAGTTGTAAGTGGTAAGTTGTCTCTTTTTGCTGTAACAAATCACTACAAATTTAATAGCTTACAGAACACAAATTTATTACCTTAAGTTTCTGTAGGTCAGACATTAAGCACAGTAGGTCTCACTGCTGAAATCACTGTTGGCAGGGCTACGTGCAGGGGTAGAGGGTTCTAAAGGGGAGTCCATCTCCTTACTCATTCAGTTTGTTGGGTACAACTCAGTTCTTGCATTTGTAGGTTTGAGATCTCATTTTCTTTCTGGCTGTCACTGTGAGTTTTTCCAGGTTTCTAGAAGCTTCCTTATTCTTTGGCTTATAACCTCTTCCTTCATCTTCAGAGCCAGCCAAGGAATATCAAGACCATCTCTCATTTTGAACTTCCGTTCCTCCTGTCTCTTACCCTATCTCATATACACTCTGCCAGCATTTCCATGTTAAGACTATGTGACTATCTTGGGCACTTGAGTAATCTGAAATAATCTCCCTATTTTAAAGTTTGTCCTTGTAAAGTCCCTTTTGCTATAGAAGGTAGTGTGTTCCCAGGTTCTAAGGATTAGAATGTGGGTAACTTTGGAGCTCATTATTTTGATTATCACAAGTGCTTTATTTGCTGTTGTTTCAAAATGTTTCAGTGAACTGTTTGCACAGTATCCCATTACAACCAGAGAAGACAGTCAAAAAGAATAAGAGCGGACTAATGGAGTGAGAATGTGTGGTATTTTACTACATGTTGCCAACTGACTGTTGGAAGGTGTTAGGTGCTGGAATGAAATCCAGTTGACTAGTTATACATACACTTGATACAGGTAGGCTGTATACCTGTACTTCTCCTGTACTAGGTACCTTACCCAGCTGCACTATTTACTGTTTATCCCTCCCTCTCATTGTTTACCATTTACTGCCATCTGTTGTCGGACTTTCTTTCTGCCCAAATCTTGTCTCAGCCTTGCCTTCCAAGTTGAAGGTTCTGTATAGCTTAACTGTGACTACAGTAAATCACAGTGAATTCTCATCTCTGAATACTAACCGCTGAAAATATTTATTTAGCATCTGGTGGTACACTACTCTTATTACTTAGTAACTCTTCACAATGTATTTGTTATATCTCTAGTTAGATTATACTTTCTCAAAGCCAAGGATATCGTCTCAAATTTTATTGCACCCCCACCATCTGACAGAGCAGTTCCTGCCTGTGGGGTGGGTGTAGAGCTTCGTGAAGATGTGTCCAGGTGCACAGGTGCTGTGCTTTTCTCAATCAGCACATGCTGGGAAATACAGTACTACTGTGAATTCTCATTTCCCAGAAGATTGGCAGTTTCTGAAGAAGTCTTAGGTTCTTTGAACATAGTCAATGCCTATAAGCATTTTATTGCCAAAACTGAATAATGAAATCAGAAAAACACTGGTGTAGAGATTTTTAAAAGTTTGAAATCAAAGCTATTGGCAGCTGATGTAGTTTGCTGGTGGAGTGCTTACTTATCATGTGCAAGACCCAAGCTCTGACCCTCAGCAGTGTAAAAATACAAATCAAGAAAAAGTTATATATATACCTATATTCATAACTTTTGAAATTGTTATTTCATTACTATAAAATAATTATCCATATAAACATTTGTAGCAAATCATTTAAAGATTACTCTTGAAGAAATGAACTGGTAATAATGTGTTTAATATTCCTTCCCTCCTCCCTTATTCTACTATATGGCAGTAATTCTATAAATATTTGTTGATTGATTATAGTCTTGTAATAAAATAATACAGATCTGGAGCATAGTGATACCATGTGTGGTTGTGTATGTTATATAACTACTTAAGCTTAAATTTTTACTTTAGTTGATAGCATTTAGATTTTGTTTGCTGCTTTCTGTTTTGCTAAGCGCTTTTTTCATGGGAATGTTTGCTGATGAATTTAGACTTCCAGTGTACAATGGATGAATAAAGATCTAGTTTTAACTTCTCAGATGCTATAATGTTAATTCTTTTTTAGGTGAATGTAGAACGCTGACACAAGAGTCATGTGATGTATCTCCTGCATTAACTCAGGCGATGGAAGCCCTCCAGGATAGACCTGTCTTGTATAAGTAAGAAATCCTACTTTGTCTTTGATAATTTTCATTCATTTTTAGTATTATTCCAGTCATACACAATAGTTCGGGTAATTAAAATGTGCAGTGATACCTTGACCTCATGTATTTGCATCACTGGAGTATCTGTTTGTTTGGATGCTGTGTGCTACAGAACAGAGCAGGGAGGGGAAGACCACGGTGGCTTGTAACTAGTTGCATGGAGACCACATGGTGTGCCCAGTCTGCCGTCTCATTCAGTCCCTTGCAGGTGTGACTCACTGAAACTCCTGTATAACCTGCCCTGGAGAGAAGGCATATAGGGGCTGGGAGATTTAATCACCCAGAGGTGATAAAAGCATGTTTAAAATCAGGACTCCTTCAGTAGGATTGAAAAGAGGAAAAGGGTCCCCGCCTTCGATCTTGTAAGTTACACCAGCCAAGAACTGCATCATAATATTCAGGATAAAAAGAGTCCTGTGTATTTTAACTTGATTTTTTAAATTATTTAGTATCTTAAATTTATTCTTAAAAGTAAGTGCTCTTTAAAATGCCTGGAGTAGTATGAAAGTAAGCTTTAAGGAAATCAGGAGTTGTTGATAATTCAGGAAAGGGCCAGAGGATTCTTCCATAACCATTTATTCCCAGTGGGTTCATCTCTCTCGGAGGCTTCTTAAACTATTTTTAGAGGATTCCCGCTTTTGATGGGAACATTACTTACTCTATAATAAAGTTACAGAACACAAATCATGGGACAACTGTGTAAAATAACAACATTAAAACTGACACTGACTGCTGCTAAATTAATATTTAACTATATATTACAAATTTTTCTAAGTGCCAGAGACATAACATCAGTAAAACTGCCCTCAAACTACTGTGTTATTTTGTGGATTTTGTAAGCAAATAGATTTAAATACAACATAACAGTTGCTGGTCTAGGGGTCATGTCCAAGGAGCTGGGTGGCTCGTGTATTCTGTTTAGAGGAAGGAGATGGACATTGTGGAAAATATTTTAAGGGTTACAGGTATAACGTGAGTTTCTGAAGTTGGATGAGCTTTTTCCTGGACAAAGAGGGAGGACAGAGCATTGCAGGTTGAAGGGTAGCGATCAAAAATGTAGACTGAGGGAACATTCCCTGTTGGGAAATGCAGTGGAAAACCTTGCACTGTCTATTGGATCGGCAGCAAACGCTGGATTTTAGTAGTCCTGAAGGTGATGCATTTCCATTTGATAGCTGATGTTGATGGCTGGTTAGCAGCCTGGCCGTTTATTTCTACTTTGAAATTTCTCTCCCAAGGTTTTCACTTTAGCATATTGGTGTTGATTATGAGTCTTTTAATACTGAAAGCATTTGGCGTTTAATTTTAATCAAGTATTACATTGTCTGTGAAATATTTGTTAAAAAGATTTGTTAAAAATCTTTTCTTTATAAATACCTTTGTGTGTTTGGGCACGTAGAAGGACAGCCACCTTCTGCTGGTACATTTTTACGATATTATGACTTCATATCTATTTTTAACACATATCAGTTACACATATCAGTGAGATTTGCTGTGATCATTCGATATGCGTGCAGCATACACCCCTTTCCCTCTTCTGTGCACACACACTGCCTCTCCTCCCGACGTCCTTTCCAGCTCCAAGTCATCACCCTTCTCTCTTTCAGGGTAACCTTTCTTTTCTCCACATGGGAGAGAAAATGTGATAGTTGTCTCTGTGTCTGCTTTATTTCACTTACCATCATGTCCATTTCCGTTCATTTTGCTACAAATGACAAAATTTCATTCTTTATGACAGAATAATATACCACTGTGTATGTGGACTACATCTTATCCATCTGTTGGTAGGTCCTTTATCCTGATAAAAATCTCTTTACCTGGATTCCAAGTCTTAGCATTGTGAATAGTGCTTCTGTGGACATAGATGTGCAAGTGTCTCTTTGCTATGTTAGCTTCACTGCTTTGGGGTGTATACTTAAGGATGGGATCACTGGATTACACTGTAGGTCTATATTTAGTTTTTTGAGGCTCCTTTATACTATTTCACATAATGGTTCCACGAATTTACATTCCTACTAAGGGTTCATAAAAGCTCCTTTTCTTCCACATGCTCCAGCTTTTTTTTTTTTTTTTTTTTTGATAATAGCCTTTTTACCTGGGATGGTATGTCATTGTTAGTTATAATTCTCGATCAGCATTTGGAGAAGGAAGCCAATACTGAATTTTTGAGCTGGACTTTTGAGTCAGATTCTTCAGCAAGCCTTTAAGCCTCTCTAAGCATCAGTTTCATTAGGTTCAAAATGAGGCTAATAGTGCCCATCTCACAGGGCTGTTGTGAAGATTAAATTAGATCATTACCCAAGATGCTTAAGAGTGATGCGTGACATATCACTAAGTTTTAGCTCTTATTTTATTTAAAGAGGAGGTGATGAAAGGCTGTCAGCTAAGAGGTGTGTGTTTAAGGATGACAACCAGAGGAAATACTTGAATGACAAAGAACAGAGAGGCAAGTAGGCAAAAGGCACAGGCCAAGAGACAGAGACAGTAACAGCAGCCTGAAAGATCTAAAGAGCCTTTTGGAAGTTGGGTGGGAAAGTAATCTTTTTAGGGCCAGTTGATTAGGGTATGATGAATGCAAAAAGAAAAAAAAGGCAAAAAAAAAATGGGCGTTTTCTTAAGTAATCCTCTGTTTTCTAAGTGATAGTTTCATTAAATTTAGAAAAGCTTGATGTTTCATGTTAACCACCAGATGGCACTGTTTGAACTTTATATTTAATAAATTCTATAATGTGCAAAAGCTTCCCTGTTCCTTGTATCTGGTATGTGCAGGTGTGTGTGCAAGAAAAGCTCAATTATTGAACTGTTGGGGAAAGAAGCCTAGCTCATTGCTTTTTAGGTAGTACATGACTGCAGTATTAATGCCGTGTTTTAACCGAGTATAGGAAATTCTTTGAAATTTATTATAAGTAGAAATGAAAAAAATAATGGTTTCTTTCCTTTGGGCAACCTTCATAACATAACTTAATTCATGACATTTTGATTTGTAAAATGCTGATATTTCATCATTATTGATGTAATGTTTGCATTGTTTATACACGTTGGATCTTCACCTTTGTAGGGCTACATTTTGAAATTTTGTCCTTTGTTGAAAGACCAGAGTTTTCCTCTGACTGCAAAAGATGTTTCGTGTGTTACAGATACCACTGAAAATTCTTCTGATTCATGGTATTTTCCTTAAACTATATTTATTCTGCAGGGGGACTGATGTTTCATATTATTTTATAGATTAAACCCAAATGTTCACCTGTTTTAATAAACTCCCCAACCCCATTTGAAACAAAAGTGGATGCACTTGTTTCTGACATATCTCTGCTCCCAGTGAACAGTTCTAGTAACAGAAATTGTGTTGTTTTTACTATGGTCACTAGGGTCTTGGGAAAGATTAGTTTTATATATTTAAGAAGTTAAAAGTTTTTGAATGTATTACTGTGATATCATCTGATCATAAGTATATTTTGTAGTGTCAAATGGTCACTTAAAAGGAAACCTTTTCATATTGAATATATATATATATATATAATTGAAGAGCATGACTTAAAAATAGAAGTGTGTTTTGGTTCTAATTTGTCTTCAATAAAATAGAAGGTAAATATAAGGCAGTTATGCAGTTTTGTAATGCTTTCCTTAATACTGCACCTTCCCTTATCTGTACTAGTGTGTCACTGCAGAGAACTTTAAAACATTTCCTTTTAGCTGAAAAGAAACACACTCAAGAAGAACGAAAAGTAGTTAGTAGTGAACAGTTCTCAAAAAAGGTTCAGATTCCTAAAACTAGTTATTTGCCACTTCTTTATACTATTCATGTTAGTTGGAAATAGTCCATCTCCCCACTTTCTTATCTTTAACAAAATGTGGATTTTTTTCATGAAATCAGCAATATATTAAACTAGGAAATTAAGTCTTTTGGAAGTACTTGGGAAACTTTGGTAAGTTTTATTTATATATTGGGTAATGAAATAATTCTTAATATTTAGTCTGGTAGAATACTGCCTAGAGATTTAATAAGGGGTATAGAATCTGCTGACTTTAGACTACTAAATTCTTTTTCATATGTACTTTGAAGATTGAACTTTTCACTGGAGCATGGTAATAAGCGATGGAAAACAGCTGAGCCTAGTGAAAGAGATGGCAGTTTTTGGCAGCTCTAGGCCATCCTTTTAAAGTACTTCCCAGATTGTCCTGTCGCCCAATTCAGAGCTTTCCTTCCCTGCCCATTCCTTTACTATGGAATGACTTTTCCTGTTTTCAGTTAAAATAGGTTACTTCTCTCTGTGTTCAAAGAAAACAGTGTTGGCTGTGTATACATAGTAAATTTGAGGAACATTGAATGTGTCTTAGTATTGGAGTCAGAATAAGCTTTTAAAAATAGCAATTTTGGGGGCAAATTTTGGTGGTAAGTTGTAGTTTTATTGTAAGGAAAACGTTTTAATGTAGAGATCTTAGCTTTTGGGTTTCAGAGTTCTCATTATAATCTTTTTCTGGAAACTAGGTGTGAGGCTTCCTGTAAAGTCAGCAGGCATGTTTTGGACCACAAGGTTACTAAAACTTTAAGAGTCTAGGATTCCTACCTTAACTTGATTTTCTTTTTTCTTTAATCTTTCCTAAATTCACCTCTCCCTTTCTGCTGTTGCCACTGTTTTTCACCCCAACTTCCAGCAGAGAAGTAAAACTTATATACCTTTTGATTGGATTTTTCAGTATCCTCAGGTTATCTCATGATTTTTTCTTAATTTAAAGGCAATATTGCTTAAAAGATTACTTAAAGAAGTTTTAGATGTCTTGCTTATCTTAGAAATCATATAATAGTCTGATATAACCTTTAGGAAAAAAATCAACTGTCTTTCATATAATGTTTTTTCTAGGTACACTTTAGATGAATTTGGAACAGCCAGACGAAGCACAGTTGTTCGAGGGTTTATTGACGCTCTTACAAGAGGGGGCCCAGGAGGTACACCTAGACCCATTGAAATGCACTCCCATGACCCCTTGAGGTATAGTAATCAGACCCCACTATAGATATGAAGGTTTATTTGAAGGATATCTGTACTAATACGTAGTTGTTTTTAGGTATGTGGGAGATATGCTGGCGTGGCTGCATCAAGCTACTGCTTCTGAGAAGGAACACCTTGAAACCTTCTTAAAGCTTGTAACTGCACAAGGTGAGTGGACCAATTGTTATTTCTATGCCTAAGCAGAGAAAATAAGGCTTATCTGTTTCTGTTCTGGGTGCTGTAGTCTTCACTGAGATAAACACTTCACACCTAGATGGTACAATAAACACCCTAATTCAGCTTGCTCTCACTAGACTCCCCTTGTTCTGCTAACAGACTTTCTCCTCCATCCCTGTTTGCCTCTACTTAACTGTTGAGGTTTATAGTGGACCTTTTACCTTCCCTATCAAGCCTACGCTCCTCTGCTTCACTGGTAAACATTTCTGGAGTGTCTGGCATACATTGTCTCAGATCCACAGTATGGCACTTTAGAGGTAAAAATTGGTATTATCTTCATTTTAGCTGTGAGTAAACAAGCTGAGTGACTTGCTTACAGTCATTATATTGCTAATTCTTTTATTCCTACTACCCAGTATCTTTTTTTAAAAAAAAATAATTATATGTACTAAATGTACTTAAAATTTTTATCTTGGTTTCAGGGGAGAACAATGACTGCATTTGAGAGTTGCTGATTCTTGTCTATGAAATTTCAAATCTTAGTTGTAGCTGTCTTAAGAGGACTGTTGTAGAGCTTGAGGATTTAGTATATAATTAAGCGATGTTTTGTCTTTAGTAGGAAGTGAAGATAAATACTGCCCCTGGTGTCGCTTGACTCATGCTGCTCAGCCCCGCAGCACTGTGGCTCATCGCATGATTGATGAGGGCCACGTGCAAGTCAGCGATAACGCAACCTCATGGAATTCAGCCCTTCAGCACATAGCTTAGATGGGGAGAGTCTGCATTTTTGAAAGCCTTTTTTTCTGTTGTCCTAATTAAAAGAATGTTTTATCTTTGCAGGTGTTTTAGAAGAGCAAGTGTGAAGGGTTAAGAGGTGGAATTGGATGAAATAGGTTATTCTGTTGCAGTAACTTAAATCATTTGGGCTTCAGTTTCTATCTACGTAAAAATGAAAGTGGTTACAAGTAGTAAATGTCAAGTACACAGTGCAGTATTTAGGCGGTGTCAGTTTTTCATTAGATTGCAGGTGCATGCTGTGCATTATACCTCAGCTAACAGGTTTGTAGAATAAATATGGATATGTCTTCACATCACTTTCTTCAGTTAAATATTTCATAGTCTGTTTTTCCCTCTGCTTCATACATTTACTCTTTCTCACAAAGAATTTTCATTTTATTTGTTCAATAGTCAAATGAATTAGTAAGGATTTCTAGACACACATTTAGTTATCAACACAGTTAATGATGGATAATTAACACAACTAGTAGTATCCTTAAAAATATCCAACTTAATAAAACACTGTTAGGAATATTTTAAATGTTACTGAGGCTACCAATCATAGATGTTATTGTTTGTTCATTTATTACCTTATGTGTAGAAAGGTATACTGTGGAAAACATTTTTAATGATGTAGTAATTAATTTTAGGTGTTGAAGAAAATATTCAAGAAGTGGTTGGGCACATCACTGAGGGTGTGTGCAGGCCTCTGAAGGTAAGACATTTTGTTCCTACGTATGTTATAAGATATTTGGTTAAAGTATTACCATATGAGTTTAAAGAACTCAAGCTGTAGTTTTGTCAAAGTAACACATTTGTTAGGCTAATAAAATTTGTTGAATGAACATCATTTCCAGTTTTCTCTCTGGGAAGGAGAATTAGAAATATTCTTAGTTTGCATATATTGGCTTATTTTTACAGATTATGTTTCCTAGTAATTTGCTTAATCAGTTGATAAAAACATCTGTTGAATTAAAAGAATTAATATATGAACTCTTATACCATGTATATTATAAAGAACAAATTAGGAGTGAAACAGGCTGGATTTCTCATTCCAAGTAGGTATAGAATCTCATATACATGCAGATTACTTGTCCGTTGTTGGTTTACATTTCATTGTTGATACATTTTAATTTAATATTATGGAAATTAAATTCTATAAATTTTATGGTTCACTCTTGTCAAGAATTAAATTTTAAAACTATATTTCTTTACATCTTAGAAAATACAACTTGTGATAATTGAATATTTTATAAATTTAATTATTAGTATAACTTGATCATTTTGGGGTCCAGTTTTATATTCAGTAAATAAATAGCAAAGTATTTTGAAATTATTTTACGTGTTTCTCCCAAATGAAACATTTACTTACCATAGTTTGATTTTCAGACCTTTATAAGCTCATATAAGTGAGTTTATTTTGTGTGTAGTGAGTTACTAGAAAAGTAAGAGAATAAAAATAAATTTTCTTCTCACTATTCATCTTTTTATAACTATAGTTAAATAAAATTTCTAGTCATTTTGACAAATTATACTTTATCTATAATTGACCCCCTCCTAAATAGTATTTATTAAAAGTTTTTTGTTTTAGAAAGTAATTAGATAAAGAGTAATTATATAAAAAGTAATTCTAGAATCCAAAGGTTGGATTGGACATGAACATTTCTTGTCTTGGTCTGATTAAGAAAGGCTGTTGTGTGAAATATGTTTGACACCCACCTCTTATGTAAAGAAATTATATACTGAAGCCTGCCTTTGAAACATACCTATAAATCTTTCATCTTCCTAAGATGTGTATCCCCAGGAAGGTGTTTAAACCAATTGCAGGACATTATCGTGACCCCCCTGGAAAATTTTAATGTCAGATATCAAAAGTAAAAATGAAAACTAGTAAATAAGAAAATATGTTTTTAGTGTTAGTTGAAAAAAACAGCACTAAGGATTTTCTAAGCAACAAATCTTAAATCTTTCCATATGATAGGGTTAAGGGTAGAGTAAAAATCAGGTTAGGGCAAAAATAAGGTTAAATACTTCCAATGTACAAAGGCACAGGATAAACATTTCCACTCAAAATGGTACCAGTAAAGGAATAGAAAGAGAGGGACCAATAAAGGAATAAAATTCAGCAGGACAAACATTAAATCCAGCACCTGGGATAATCTCTGGCAAAATGTGAATTCCAGAGGGCTTGGGTGGCTGCACCCTTCTAGCACTTCCGGTGGTTGTACCTCCCTTGGCTTCTCTCTTGGGGTGGCTCTGCTCCTTCCTTGCAGTTGTCCTCAGACAGTCCATGTTCATGGTGTCTCCAAACTTCTGGGGTCTCCACTGTACCTTTGAGTTTACACTCACAGCTTCACACACTCTTCTCTCAGGGGCACAGTGCCTGGCCTCCAGGCCCTCTTCCAAAATATGGGTAGAACCCTCCTTGACCCCACAGCTTTTACATTCTGCATGTGCCTAAAACCAGCACCAAATGGATGCTGCCAAAGTCTGCTGCCAGCTGGAAAATCAGGCAGGCTTCCCTCTCTCTTGGTTGTAGGGGGCAATTGCCTGGATTTCTGAGCACCAAGAAACCAATCCTAAGAAAAATTCCCTCGGCAAGTGCCATTCTGCAACATGGCACCCTGGGGCCTTCTTCTCAAAAGAAAATCTTTAACCTTTACAATTTTGAGTCTGCAAAGGGTGAAATCCAGCTGCTTCTTGTGATGCCCTCAGGCCATCTTTTCTCTTAGCTTTTTAACACCAATCATTTCAGCAACTTGCTCTCAGCTCCTTGTTCTCTATCTGCTCCATCTTTGCTGGCTACAACTTTATTGGAGCTTTCTGGCCAAACTCAAAACTTTTTAAATCATTCTTTTGGGCTACTTGCTTTTGAATCTCAAGGTAGAGCTGACTGAAAGCCACCAACAATTGCCTTGCCATTGCCTCAATATTAGACTGCAATTTTCTCCACCAGATTAGTCCACCACACATAAATTTCAGGCTCCTTCAATGTCTGCACATGGCCGAAATGTAGGCAAATTTTCTGCTAGAGCATAAAACACATGGCCTGGATTCCAAGTGCCAGTGGAATTGTTCTTCCTAACTGAAACCTCCTGAGCCTGGTCTTTTCTGGCTGCATTACTTTCAACATTGTGGTCTTGCTGTCATCAAGGACAGCTCATGCATTCTAGGGCTGCATCTCCAGCCAGCATCTCCAAACCTTTCCAAACTCCTCCTGCAGGCCAGTTGTATAGGCTTCTGTACCATATGGTCAGATAGAGTCATAGAAACAAGCCCACTTGTGGTACCAAAATCTATCCTAATTATGTTCTCCTTGCTGGGACAAGGTACCCGACACCCACAACTTAAAGGAGGAAAGGTTTAATTAGCTCACAGTTTGTAGAGATTTCAGTCCATAGTCAGCTGACTCCAAGGCAAGGCAGGATGGCAGAAGAGAAACAGTCCATGGCATGGCAGGCAGGAGGCAGCAAGCTTTCGTTCTGTTTTCCCTTTGTATTCCATCCAGATTATTGGTTGGGCAGCATCTGTGTACATAAGCTATAATACCGTCTCACTCTCACTTACACCCTCCCTCTCTTACACACTTGAGAGCCGCTGTTCTGTTTTTGTCTCTTCCCCAGCTTTTCTGCTAGAAGACTGCCTACAGCCCATCTATTTCAAGTATCTGCCAGTGTCATCTTTGCCTTTCTAATAATAGTTATAATTTATTGAGTGATTACTGTGCTGTGATATTCCTACATTTTATATCTGCTTTCAGACTTTACTGATTTTGTCCTCCACTGTCCTTGCCATTATAATCACTGGTCATTCAGTCTCTTTAACTCTTCTATCTTTGTTTCCCTCTTGTTTTTTCCTGAGATTATTGGCTTTTGCTGGATATTTGGTGCCTTACATAACTGTCTCTCTCTCTTTTTGTTTTTTCCATAACTCATAGGACAACATTTTCTTTCTATGTAGTAGACAAACCAATTGTAATGTCTCTAATGCCTTGGAAATCCCCTGATTTTTGAGCCTTTCTCTGTTGTAGACTCTACACTTTCTCTGAATGTCTAGATGGTATGAAGAGAAGCAGGCATGTTTTCTTCTTTTTCTGCCTTCATCCCTTCATTCCCTCTTTTCTTTTCTGTTCTTTCTCTCCCCTCCTTTTTTTACTTTCTTCCTTAAGGGAGTTGGAACAGGAATATTTTCTTGATGTTCTTGATATTTTAGAAGGCAAGTTACCAGTTAGCTGACATACCATTGTAAGTCTACTAGGGAGAAGCTGTCTACAATTAACAGCCTTTATTTTGCTCTAATAATTGTATTAAGATTTAGAAAACATAATTTTATTGCTATATAATTTAAATCATCTTTGGGGCCTAATTCTAAACGGAAATTAGTGTTTGTAAATTAGGATTGCATAATTCAGATGCCATTCATGATCTATAGCATTGTGGTAAATAGCTAGTCTATTGCCTTGTGCCAAAGGATGAACCTATCTGGTAATTGTATTATTATAAAGATAAATTAATTTCTATAATTTGGAAGCTTTTTATATGCTGTTATACATATGCTTATAAAATCTCCGAAATTACATTTGCTGGCATTATGACATTTGTTGAAATCCAAGTACAGAGAAAGTTTGACTTTCAGGAGACTTTATTAAACATCTGTTGTGTGTATACTGTTCTACCATTTGCTGCATAGATGTAACAGAATCAGAAGACCCATCTTTATGTGTGTTTCGAAACTAGTTTGTAAAACAGAAAGATACAACGTAGGTAGTAGTTTAAGCACAGATACCAAACAACCTGTAACCATGATCCCTGTGGTTTGATGGCATTCATTAATGAAGGAATATAGAGTAAGAAAAGATCAGTGAGAGATGGAATTTAATTAGAAGAGATTCATGGTAGTTCATCTTGAGGCAGATCAAGTTAATCCTAAAGCAGATCTGATTTTGCGCAAGTAGTCAGAATTAGGCAAATATGTTGGTACCTTCTGATTATCTGATTAATAGAAACAAGCTCTATATAAGAGTTCTTTCATTTTCTTCTGAATATTTGGGGACCAAGCAGCATTTTTGTAGAGTTTATTTGTGTTAAAATGTTTATTTTACCACCCCCATAACTTACTATTCATAAATTCTTTATTTAGAAGGCATTTCGTGATTGCCACAAAATGAAGTGGTACCTTTAATTTCTTGGGCTATTTATACCTTTATGATGAAGACAAATATGCTTTGAGAAATAATGCTTGTCTCACATGTTTCAATAGGTTCGGATTGAACAAGTAATACTTGCTGAACCTGGGGCAGTTTTATTATACAAAATTTCTAATCTCCTCAAATTTTACCACCATACAATCAGGTAAGTAGAATAATGAAATGAACTTGTTAAATCTCATGAGTTTTTTTCAGTTAGAGCTCTGTAATATTTTTAGGATTGTTTTCATTGTGTGTATAACTAACTAGAACTGGTAGAAACTCCTGCACTGTCCCGAACATTATATATACATTATACCTTCTGCAGCTTGAGGTGTGTCATGTCCTTTCCTTTTTCCTCCAAGCCTAATTATACAAGCACACTCCTGTGCACCTGCATGCACACACACGCATGCGTGCACACACACATATATACAGCATATAACAATATGGGTCTACAACATAAGCATTTATTGTTTATTTAGTAAGTGAAATGTATGGCAACTAGGCAACTAATTATTACACTTAGAATGGGCTTTAACAAATGCAATAACTTATTCTGGATATAAATGATCTAAATAAGTTTATAGTAATTAGTGTTCTATCAGTGATAAAAATAGAATTGTAGTTTTATCTTCTGTACATCAAAGTTGTATCTGTGTCACTGTAAAGCCATGTTATATGTGGAGTTGTTTTAAAATAATGTCCTTTGGAGCTATATTTCTGATAGTTTCCATTAAAAATTTAAAACTATTTGTTTTCCAGTGTGGATATATCAAACAAAAAGCAACTGGTTAAACTCTAAGAGAAATATAACTAACCAATCAGGAGTGGTTCAAGAATCACAAGTTTACAGAGCACCAGAAATTATAGTGATGACACTACCTACCCCAGTGGCTCAGAGCTGCCACCTAAAACATCAAGAAGTGGGCTTCTGCTCTGTTGGTAAATTTTCCAACAACACTAAACCTTGGCTAAACCACTAATTAGAATTAGGATTTGGACACAATTGTAACAGAGAACCTTAATACACCATTGTCACAAAGAGAGAGATCAACTAGACAAAAAAATCCACAATGAAATATTAGAACTGAGCCAAACTTTTAAACGAATAGACTTAGTGAATGTTTATGCAGTGTTCCACCCAACATCAGAATACACATTCTTATCAGATGCACATGGGACAAGCTCTAAAACAGACCATGTACTAGCCCACAGAACATAAATAATTGGAGAGGGTACAGATCCTTCGGGTTCTTGTTGTACTCTGGGAAGGAATGGTGGTGAGAATGAGGAAAAAATTGACAGGAGAAATACTTAAAAAATAACAACAACAAAAAAAAAACAGGTAAAAGCAACTAGATATAGCAAATGGAATATTAGTTTAAAAGTAGTGATGAAATATTTTTAAAAATCATTTAGTAATACCTATGATGATGCTGCATGAAACTTATTTGGAGATAATGGCAACTCAGTTTCTAATGCAGAAAATGCTAGAAATAAAATCCTCTGGATTCTTCAGATAATAGCCTCTTTTAGGTTCTGAGAATTTTTCTTTGAAGATGATACAGAAGATAACAAACTTTTGATACTTGCTTTACATGTGCTTTTTCTGCTTGCTCATAATTTTCCTCATTTAATCAACTAAGGCGTTGCATGTGTATTTGTCCCTTCTTATTGCTAAGAAACAGCAAAGAACAAAATAGGTCATAAAGTTAAATTTTATTAGAGGAGACAAGTAATTAAGCAAGAATATATTTAGATCATGATGAATGTCCTGAAGAGAAAGAAAAAGAAATAGAAAATACTAGAAGTGACCATGTAAGAATAGGTAAGTGCATATGTAGCAGTTTTTGAAACTACTGTTGTGGAAGTGACATTTGAAGAGTATCCTAGGAAGAGGTACACTGGTTCAGAAGACAGGAAAAGCTTGCATTTTGGAGAAGCAGAAGGGAGTCCAGAGCTTGGAGCATAGTGAATTGGAAGAGGTAGGAGAGATGAGAACAGAAAAATGAACAAGGCAGGTCATTAAAGGACTTTGTAGACGATGGTGAGGATTTGCATTTATACTTAGTGTGAAAGACATGAGAGATTTTTGAGCTGATTTATGATATTCAGCTACTTAGGTACTATACAGATAATGTAGTATAGTGGTGTATAAGTGGAAACAGGGATGGTACTTAGCAAGTAGTTTGTAGTTTTAAGTGTATGTGATGATTGTTAGACTACAGTGATAGTCTTAGAGGTAGTGAAAAGTTGATTCCGGAGGTATTTTAAGTTACTGGCAGTAGGGCATACATGGATGAGATAAAGGGAGAGGAAGGTGTCAAGGATGCATTGTTGGTTTGGCTTGAACACCTGAGTTAATGGTGTTGCTATTTACTGAGGTGGGGAGTGCTGGAGAGGAGTATGTTATCAGCAGTGGGCAGGTGAAGAGATTGGGCATGCCCGATTGGCTGGGCCTGAGAAGAGACTGTAGAAGATTTTGAGTAAGATAACACAAAACTCAGGCCTGATTCTATAAATTTGGTTGTTCTCGGGATCTAGGTGGTATTTGAAACATAGGCATAGGTAGGATCACTTCAGGAGTGAAGGAGTCAGTGCAAACAAAGAATAGAGCCTGGATCTGAGTCCTGCGGTGCCCAGGTGCTCAGGGTCAGGAAGAGGAGAACCCAGTGAAGAAGGCTGGGAGAGGGAGCCAGTGCAGTAAAGGGGAAATCAGGAAACATGCAAGGTCTAATACATGTATTCATGTACATTAAAACTCCTAACAAGAAAGAAGATGTGGAATCCAGAAACAAGGAATCTGGTGTACTTGGGTCACACATCCTTTGCTGTAAAGCTTTATCCCTGGAGTTAGAAATCGCTTTGTTTTTGTACCTGTTTAGCTTTCCCCTGCTCCATCGCTATTTCAGATCCAATTAGGTGGACTTGACATTTTCTAGGAATATAGTCAGGTATCAAATAATCCCTCTCCCTCCTCTCTTATCCCTACTCGAGAGCTCATCTCCTCCAGCACAGACAGGTTGCTGTCCATGCCTACGGGGCTGTGTGGCCTCCCACTGGATTCCTCTTCACCAGCCTGCTCATTCTCTTGTCCTATCCAAGGTTCTTTTGCCGTCATTAAATAGTATTTATATGCTTGGATATGAGATGTTTACGTGTGCTCTATGATTATAACTGTACACAAAGCCTGGGAAGGTGAAGTCTGGGAACTGGATCCCCTACCAGGGAACTTGAATCTAATACCTAAAAGTGAACAAGCAGTAGTAGAATAAACATGTTGGGTAGAAAAATGGAGTGAAATATAAGAAGCAGCATCTGTACGTGTCTGGAACACTTACTGGTTCCAAATGAATATTTAAAAACTAGTAAATTTAGAATGAGTACAAACAGTTGAGAACTCCAGCTTTTAAAAAATAACTGTAAATATATCTTCCTATCCCCTCACATTTCCATTAATACATAAACTATGTATAGTATTAATACTTATAATAATATATAAGAAATATATACTAGAATTATATATATACTTAGAGGGATATACTTTATTGTTATTCATGTATAGGCACTTGGGATTTTGTTCCAGTTTATTTTGGTGTGTAGTGTATGTCTTTTAACTACAATCCTTTTTTTAAAAAATGTACAGGTATTCTCACTGTAAGTAGTTTGCTTGTATTTTACAATTTGCTTTACACTGATTTTTACTGATAGTTTGTTTGCATGATCTGTATGAGAATATATCCAATTTTAATTTCAGAATTTATGAAAATATAGTACATTTTCTCTCATAATATGTCACGATAGTATACGATTTATCAGTAAATTTTCCATGACTTTAGCTTAGTATTTACTTGTGTATTCTGATGTCATGATTTTATCTTTGGCTGTCTAAATTATTTTAGGCATAGTATGATGTTACTGTGCCTTTAGAAATTATGATTACCTGCCGGACTACAGTATATTTTCTTATCTACAAAAAGATTTTTACATTAAAAAATTTTTAAATTACTTTCAGTAATTACTAAATTACTTTCAGTAAACTAGGAAAATCAAAGTGGCAATTATTTTGTATACATACTTAGATTTTGGCAAAAATGGCAGACCCCTTTTGGATAGGTTTAAGAAATACCCTTGTAATAGCAAATTGAGGATTACAAAATGTGCTAATAACATTACTTCAAAGTATCAGATTTTTAAAAATAACTAGTTTAAATATACTGTTATTTAAGCAGCTATACAAAATTGAGAAACTATAGCTACACCAATGATATGGCATAATAGTTTTAATTATAAGTATTTATACAATTTGATTTTTCTTATAGTAGCGCTATTGAAGGAATGCCTTTCTTAAAGTTAAAATTGCACCTTCCTTGATAATCAAGGTACATGTTTATTATAGTAGAAAAAAATAGATACAGGTTCACACATTACAGATTTTGTTTGTAACCCACATTTTTGCTAAAAGAGATGGTGAAATATTAAAATCATTTATAGGCTGAGTGCCTCTTATCCAAGATGCTTCGGATCAGAAGTGTTTTAGATTTCAATATTTTGGGAGGTAGAAATATTTATATAGACTTGGCTAATTGACATCGATAATTTGAATACTCAAAATTCAAAGTGCCCTGAAGTCTGAACCTGTTTGAACTGACATGACACTCAAATAGCTTCTGGCTCTAGAACGTCTTTCACTTTGCATTTTTAAATAAGGCTGCTTAACTTTCAGTTGGTTTATTTCTTAATTAAGAAACTTAAAATCTGGTATTTTTGTATGATCTTTGTATAAAATACCAATTACAATACAATTACAAGAGTAATTATTTACAATCACTATTATAATTACTTATAACTATATTAATACATAATCAATATAAGAATTATATAATAGTATTACTTATATAATTAATATAGATTATAATATTACTATTATAATTTATTGTTATATTACAGAGTAATTGTTTATAGTTACTATAGTGTACAATAGAGTAATTGTATTACATTACAAATACAATTACACTAGAATAGTTGTTTTCAATTCCCAAATTGTATTCTACGTACAAAAATGTTAATATAAATCTAGATATTTTCAAAAATTTTACTCAAGAAACCAAATTCTTGTAGTTTGATTTGTAACTTGCAGTATTCTTTGTTTTCAGTGGCATTGTTGGAAATAGTGCAGCTACTTTATTAACCACCATTGAAGAAATGCATTTGCTAAGCAAAAAAATATTCTTCAATAGCTTGAGTCTTCATGCAAGTAAATTAATGGATAAGGTATGTTTAAAAATATACTTTGTGATATATGAATTGTTCACACACTTAAAGGTATTATTTTAATGTCTTTACGCTGATTTTGTTCCCCACTCTACAGTGTTCTTCTGAGTTCTTCAGATGAACAAATTTTGTCATATGGCTTCCTGGGCCATGTTTATTGTCTGTCTTCCTGGATAGTCTAATCATAGTTGAGTTGAATCATAGTTGAGGATAGCATCTCAAGCCATAATTTCACTACCATTTTTTTCCATAACAAAAAAAATGTATAAAGCAATCTTAGTATATTTAGGTAGGAGTTAACGTGACATGCAAATTGGAAAAGATGAACTCTTGTATTATGTTTTTTCCATACGAGTTATATTTTTACTCTCTGTTTTAGCTTTTTCCTTACAAAATTCATGCTTCTCTGAGTTATATACTATAGTTATTTGAAAACAAAAGAGATAAAACAGCCCACAAAAGTTAACAAAATCCTCAAAGAGACCTATGAGGTCTGATGTTTTAAAATGAGTATTGTGGTAGGACATGAGGAATGTGTTTATAATAGTAAATTCTTTAAAAATTTTGTTTCATTATTAAGGACTCAAATTTTTCAAGAATGCATCATTATCACCATGTTGGCTTTTTGATTGTACTGTTCTGTAATGGCCTGGTCATATAGGCGTGGATTTTGCAATATAGCATAGTACAGCAGAGTATAGAATAATCAGGAATCTAGTTGAGTAGTTGGTCAGTCCTCTTTCTTCTAAACTCAAAGAAGCCTTAATAGGAGTTACTTCCAAACTCATGTATGATACAAATTGTTTCAGAAAACATAAAATGTGTGGAACTGGACCATCTAATTATATTTTTCTCATCTTATTTCTGTTTTTTTTATTAAGTTTGCTGGTACATTTTAGGTACATGTAATGATCACATTCATCATGAGGAATTTGTTAATTTGTACATGATATATCTTGATTCTTTTTTTGCCCATTCCCCTCCCCACTCTTCAGTCCTTCTTCCCCTCCTTATTTACAAAAGCTTTATTTCCATTTTTTCCTTTTTTTCTTTTCCCTTCCCTCTTTTTCCCCTGCCCCCTCCCCAATTCCCTTCCCATTTGAACATTTTCTTCCTATTTGATAATATCTGTTATATATTTTGGTCCTTATTTGCACTTTCAATCTCTCTCACCAGAGAGACAAAGCAGTATTTACACCTGTGTGTCTGATTTATTTCACTTAAGAGTATAGCCTCAAGATTCATCCATTTAGCTAGAAATGTTTTAAGCTTCTCCTTTATGGCAGGATAATACTCATCCATCCATCTACCTACCTACCTACGTACCTCCCTCCCTCCACACATGTGCTTTATCCATTCATCAGTTGAGGAGCATTTGGGCTGTTTCCGAGATTTAGCTATAGTGTGCATGTACGTTGCCGTGGTATGATACTTTTAATTCTTTTGGGCAGGTACCAAGAAGGAGGATCGCTGGGTCAGATGGAAACTCTAGTTCTAGTTTTTTGCTCCAAATGAGTTACTGCCCATTTGTTGGTTTCATGATTATCTCTTTGCCTTTTGACAGTGTGATTATGTTTCAGTGTGGCTTGCTTTAAATTTATGGTAGAGCTTCTTGTATGTTTCCATAGATGTCTTGGTTACTTTCCTCTCCTTGTAGAGACAAAATACCCAATTCCCAAAATGAAGGAAGGAAAGGTTTATTTAGCTTACAGTTTGTGGAGGTTTCAGTCCATACTTAGCTGTCTCAGAGGCAGAGTGGCACATGGCAGAGGGCAAACGTTCATGGCAGCAGAGCACAGCAAAAGCAACCAGCAAAAAGGGAGGCATGGCAGGGAAGCAGCCTCTTTCTCTCCCTTACATTGTAAACCAGCTACTCCCACCCAGGGGGCGTGTAGCTTTCACACAGTCTCCATGCCCTCCTCTTCCACAGGCTCAGGATGTATACAAAGTAAGCACCCTGGCTTCCTGTTGAGTCACTCAGCCAAACCTCCAGACTCCCCAAGTTGACACAGTGTTTCAACCATAACAATAGACATTCCTCAAATTTGGGAAGTTATATGCCATATTTCTTCAGATATTCTTTTTCTCCTTACCTCTTTTGGAAATCTGATAGTTACTCACATTACTGATATAGGCCCATGGATCACTGAAGCTCGGTTGATTTTTCCTTCATTTATTTTTCATTCTCTTCTTCAGACTAGGTCTTAGCTTATCTTCAGGGTCACTTCCTATTCATTCTGCTTCCTTAAACCTGCTACTACTGAACCTTTATGGTGGAATTTTGATCTCAGTTATTGTGTTTTCAACTCCAGAATTTTTTTATTTGATAGTTGCTATTTCTTCATTAGTAATTTTTATCAATATTTAGAGATACTATTTTTATACTTTGGTTCTTCAAACATGGTTTCCTTTGGTCTTTGAACATATTTATAATAGTTGCTTTAAAGTCTTTGTTTAGTAAGTCCAGTGTCTATGGTCTCTCAGGGAAGGTTTCTGTTTACTTTTTTGTTTAGTGTCATGAACATTTTATGTGTTTGCTCACATCTCATAAATTTTTGTTTTTATGTTTATAAAGGAGACAGGATTTGCACAGATTCTTACTCTGCGATTCCTACTGAGGTCCCTTCTGCCTTAACTTCTATATATGAACCATTCTTAAAATAAATCCTGATATTTGTAGATACTTGTGGCTAATATACGGCTGTTGTTTCCTGCATGGAATCCTAAGCCTCAAGTTTTGTTTCATTTACAAAAATGTTCTTTAAAACATTTAAGTAATCTGAAAATATGCTTTAAAACTTTACTGCAATAGTTTGATATTCACATGCTTTAGGCTTATAATAAATTTTGTGTGTTCTTTTTCCTACTAAAGATAAACAAAATAAATTAAAAATTCAGTTACCTCCTCTCAGGTATCATGCCCCAAAGGGGGTAATGACCTGGCACACCCTCCAGTGAGTAAGGGCCAGATGTTCTCCTGAGCAGTTTAAGCATAAGAATTCCACCTAACTCCTACAGAAACCCTCTGAAGCACTGGGAAGTTAACTGACTTTCCTAATAATGTAACTAATAAGTGATAGACCTAAGATTTGAATTTGATTTAGATCCGGCACCCAAGATTTTAATTCTGTGAAGTGATTTTCAAAGTGTGTGGCTCATGGACTAGCCTTCTGACATTCTCCAGGAATGCTTGTTGAAAGATCAGTTCCTGAACCTTTAACCTAGACATAATGAACCATGATTCATGAAATTTGAGCCATTCAGTAGGTGATGTTTCTTAACTGTATTACAGTTGGGAGCTTGGATAGGATTGTTTATGTTGCTTCCTATAAATTTTTGATCTATAGAGTACGAAGTTACATTACTTCTGAGGTAATATGGGAAAAAAAAAAGCCTTGTGTCACTTTCTGTGCTGGTTAGTATACGTCAAAATAAATGACTGATAACTTAGAGATTTTTAATGGGTTACCCCATATTTTTCATGTATACTATTTTACCATGAACTTGGACATATACTTTAAAATTTAGTGGAAATACATAAACAGTGAATAACCCATTCTTTGTTTTAGGTGGAACTCCCACCACCCGATCTTGGACCCAGTTCTGCCCTAAATCAGACACTCATGTTGCTACGTGAGGTTTTGGCATCTCATGATTCTTCAGTTGTGCCATTAGATGCTCGTCAAGCTGACTTTGCGCAGGTAATTTTTAAATTCGTGGTGATTTCCCTGTACTCTTCCATCATACATTCTGTTTGCAACCAGTATTTGTGTCCCAGATATTTTGACCAGTCTTTTCCTTAGTTGCTGATACTCCTTCCGTGTTAAATCAGTTCCTTTTTTAAAAAGTACCAATTCATTGATGCTGGTTTTTAGAACTATGTAGTTATTATATCATTTAATTTTTTTATGTGTGTTTGAATGTTGACTGCCTTCTACTTAGCTTGGCATTAATTCTATAGTGCCATTAATCCAGGACCTAATCACGGGTTAGGAAGTAAAGAATTACCTACATTTTCCATTTATAGGTTTTGTCATGTGTCCTGGATCCTCTGCTCCAGATGTGTACAGTATCAGCCAGCAATTTAGGCACAGCTGACATGGCCACTTTCATGGTTAATTCACTATATATGATGAAAACAACATTAGCCTTATTTGAATTCACTGATAGACGTCTAGAAATGCTACGATTTCAGGTAAATTTTTGCCATAAAATGTCTATTCACTGTGATGAAGTATTTTTTTCATGTGATAGCTTTAAGTTACTGGCTTTGGCTAATTTCACTGACCTAATTGTACAAATCCTTTGATATAATCTGATGGAAGATTAAACACATGCACACACATACAGTATTTTGTTTTTAGAGCATGAAATGATTGAGGTACTTGATTCAGACCATAATCCAGACTGGTAGCACGAAGTGTTTTCAGTTTGAATAGTTATTCAGTGCTGCATACAGATTCAAAATTCTGAGCTGTGAATATCATGCTATATTTTTCAAGCAGTGTAGCTAGTGCAGAATGTGTTATAGAGGACAGATACATTTTTATCTATGTGTGGTGTTAGGCAAAACATTACTATTTGCCATACCACTATTCCTGTAAGCCAAATGGTATTGCTTAAAAGTCTGCCTGATGGCTAAAATGAAGACATTTGTAAAAGTTACTGGGTACTTAGGTTCCAATTTTAAAGTGATATTGGTAAATAGAATGTTTGAAAAGAAAGAAAAAAACATGAATCTGTTTTTTTGAAAGTATATAAACAATTTAGAACAGGATGTAGTATGAGTTCATTTGTTAGGTTTTGAGTTTTATGAGAAGTTAATCTTGATACATTTAAATTTGTGGTATTTTCTCATTCTTCCCTTTAAAAGAAATATCTCACAGTTATCAATATCCATAACTTAAAGTCATGTAATATTGGGGTTTGTCATATAAAAGCACAGTGTACCATCCTCTCCATTCTAACACCTCCCTCTCGTTTCTCTTGTTTTGTTTCGTTTTGTTGAGGCATTTTCTCCCTTATACTTAATGAAATCCTTGAACTCACTATGTAGCCCAGGCTGGCCTTAAATTCATGGTGGTTCTCCTGGCTTCAGTCTCCCGAGTGCACAGTTACACGTGTATATGACGCCCGGCTGCTTCAGTTCTTATACTCACTTCTTTTGGTATTGATAACTCTAAATGCTTTTGTGTATTGCTGCTTACAGGTTTTTTTCAGTTTTTATTTGGATTTAACATATTAAACTTGCACTCTGGACGTTACCAATACAGTTCTCTACTTTAAACACACACACACACACTCACACACACACACAGAGGATATGGCCATACTTAGATCTATATCATCCTTCCCATGATATAATTGTATAACATTATATAAATTTTTGTCACTGTATACTAGACAGCTGATAATGAAAATTGGTTAATTTTCCTTTCTTGAATAACTTTTTGTTTTCTGTGGAATTATCAACATTTTAAAAATTTGTATTTGTCACTAATTCAGTCTCAGATATTTGTCTAAATGTTTTCAAAAGACATTCAGATATATTGCGTTCCATGCTCGTGACCAGTTATCTGTGTTTCTTACCCGTTCCATATTCAGCTGCTTCATCTGTGTGTTGTTTGTTTACTCAGGTGTACGTCCTGGGGCAGCCCCAGCCCCCAGTTGAACATAGCGACTGGGCTTGCCACGTGTATTTCAACCTTCTGTCCACAGATCTCCTTGGACGGGTCTTTATTCCCCTGGTGGCATTGCTATTGTTCCACCAGCGGATAGTTCAGGTTCTTCTTTTTCCGGTTTCCAGTAGATGTTTTCTCACCACCCTTGAGCCCCCACTGGCAGACCCCGCAGTGGACATTTCAAAAGGGCTGCTCCCTATACTGGCATCGAGCTTGCTAACGTTGGCTGGTGCTGGCTGCATAGAGTATCCAAGGTTTACTATGGGAAAGGGCCAGACACGGGTCTGGCCCCTGACAGGTGTGGCTTACTGGAATTCTCCAAAGAGTTAGTTTATTTTCATCAGTCATCTTACTAACATTCTTCCACTCTTAGCTTCTTCCAGTGTTTCAAGTGAAACACCAGGTTAGTCAATTATCCTTTGCCTACAGTAAACAGGTCTACCCGTCTGGCAGTTTAGAAGTATTTCTTTGAATACTTGGTTCTTAGTGGTAATTATTTTTTTCGTATTTATTAAACGTTTGTATTTGTACATCGCGTTTTTCTTTGATTTCTAGTAAGTCCAGTAAATAAGGGCTATAATTACTTCCTTGGTCATTTATTTAGAGGAAGAGTACAGTTATTGGAGTGCTTGAGCTGGGCGAGCACTCCGGTAACAGGCGGTATCGCGGGCGGCGGCTGTGACATCGGCAAACCTTTAAAGCTAAGGGGACTTTCTGGTGAGGAAAGGACAGCCTCCAGCCTTTCAGGCTTTTGTGGCAAAACAAGGAAGCAGTAGGCTTTTTCCCACTGGGAAATCTTTAATAAATCAAGATAGTCCTCCTCATGGCTTTCTGCGCCCCATTAGATTGGGGACTTCAAAGAGAGTGTAAAACGGGGGAGCACAACCGTGTCTTCTCAGGCCCTTCCTGAACCTGAAATCTGTTGACCAAGGTTCTTCGGAGCCTCAGTTCTTCCCCTGCTATCATGGGCCTACTTCATCCTCAAGAAAATTGACTGCCTCAGCTGCAGTGGAATTTCCCCCAGCTTCTCTAGATCTTTGGCTTGGTGCGTTGAGGCAGTGCAGTGGCAGTCAGGAGGCTGGGGGCTCAGGCCTCATCTGCCTAAATAGTCTACTTTACGTGGTCGTAGCCAGTGTTTTTGGTTTGTGTTCTGTTTTATTATCAGTTCTTAAAAGAGCTGAGAAGCAAACTGTATTTTTGGCTAATGGCTATTCCTGGAATCCTTTTTTTTTAAGACTTTCTCTTCCTTTTAGGAGGACTTCTTCATAGAGGGAAGGAAAAGCCTCTGTTATGGAGGGCAGCCGTGCCGTCTATAATTAGGCATGTCTTTTTTCCCATCATTTCCATCATAGATTTCACAGAGCCACTTCAGATCAAAGATCTGCGCCAATCTGAGGAAAAACCCATTATGATGAGCTCAGCCTCAGGGTAGTCTGTTTTTAGTCTCAGCAATGTTACTCCTCTTTTAAAATGTCTTTCTGTGTTATCTTTTAGATTGAAGCACATTTGGACACACTTATAAATGAGCAAGCCTCTTATGTTTTAACTAGAGTAGGCTTGAGTTACATCTACAACACTGTGCAGCAACATAAACCTGAACAGGTAAGGATAGATGTTCCTAGTTTGAGCAATTGGCTAATTTAAAGTATGATTTCTAGAGCTGGACTCTGGATTTGAATCTTGGTTCTGCTACTATTAGCTATGTTTTCCTGGGAAAGTGACTTATATCTCTGTGTCCATTTGCTCGGCTGCAGGCTGGAGGTAATAATAGTATCTATGTTATAGAAGTATTCTCAACATTAAATGAGATAATATATTTAATGACTCTTAGATGACTGCCTGAGATATCCATTGTAGAGTCTCCAAAAATACTAATTATCTTTTCTACCACAAATAATTTTGGTTAAAGTAATAAAAATATATAGAAATTAGTATCATAAAATGTATAAAGTGTATCATACTGATAAGTTTTTCAGTCTTTGTTATCAGGTAACTGAATGCATAGATTACTGTATAAATGGCAGTTTCCTCTTTTTAACAAGTCATTAAGAGAAAAGGAATCAATTCTTGGGGGCAACATAGGAGCTTGTTAAATTATAGAAGCCCAATGGGAAGAAGGTAATGGAATGATAAGAACTCTAGAACATCAAATTAACCAACTTTATTTAAAAAGCAAAGAGGACATTGACATGATAAGTATGTTTTAGCCCAAGAACTCTTAAATGAAGATCTCCGGAGTCCCTTTTGCTGAAATAGTAAGCAAATTTAAACCAGTAAAAGCCAATTCTTCTGCCTTTCTGTATTTTATAAAATTCTCTGAAAGTCTTCAGCCTCTAAATCTCCTCTAGTGCTTCATTGGTTTTTCTTGTGTATAAGTAAATCTGAAGTGTCATGATATTTCCATTGTTGATAAACTTACATGCTTCGTACTTCCTCAGAATCACAGTCTCTGCTCTCTCTGAAGTTGAAGAGATAATGCTTTAGTTCTTTGGAAATGGTTAAATGATTTTCCAAATTTGAACAGTCCACCAGTGGGCCATAGGACATTAGTAACTAAAATGTATGCCCCAGTTTCTTTACTTCCTGTTTTTTTCTTTTAATAGGGCCGTTTAGCTAATTTGCCCAACTTAGACTCTGCGTCACTGAAGGCTGCAATGGTAAGCACATTGTACAGCATTTCAACTTACATTTCTTTATCAAGCAGTAGTCTTCATTTTTTGCTGTTTGATAATTTTGTTGTGGGTGATATTTTTGTCTCTGACATACTGTCTTCACATTGAGTCCAATAATAACTGAGCATGTCTTCCTTTAACTGAATAGGCCTAAGACTATTTATAGTAATATTTCACCATATCCTGTTAGCCAATTGTTACTGTTTGGGATTTCTTTGTTTTTAAGTTTTATTACTAATCTAATGGAGAAAGGAATGACAGATATGGAAGAAGTCAGTCTGTACATCATGGACTTGTTGCTGTCATGATCTCTAATTTATAGTTCCTGCTGTCTGCCTGAAATAGTGACTAAAATCAGATTCAAGACAGTCTCTTATTCTTGCGTGTGAGACCCACTTTGTACTTCTCAGCTGGAGAGCTCACCCCTTCCTTTGGACATAAGCACCATTTTTTGTAATGTTTTCTGTCTTAAGGGTATACTTTGCTATCCGTATATTCTTCTCTCCTTCTGTCCTAGCACATAATCAGTGCATAATGTAGCTCAGGCACGTAGCCCTATCTCCAAGTGGAGTGACCCCATTTGGACCCTTTGTAATACAGTAAAGCACTACTAGATAACAGTAACAATACCAGCAGTGAGTGTTAGCTCGGTGAATACCAGCAGCGGCCGTCAGCCTTCACTGACCATGCCAGGTGCTTGTCCTGCTTTTTTTTCCAATCTTTGTGACAGTCACATTCATCCTTGGAGGTCAGCTTCCAAACCCCGTGGGCTTATAACCACTCTACTGTTCTACTTAAGTGTTTAAAATATTCACATAGATTTGCTATGAAAATAGTTTGACTTACATAAACAATTCTGTAGGATTTTTTTTGATGCCAAGGCATTCTAGAACTAAAAATGTCATCTTCTAAAACTAAAAGCACCTGAAAAGAAAGGGATAGGCTTACCAGATACCGAACAACTCAAATAAGGTGGCAGAGTTGACTGTTACTATTAGAGTTTAGAGTACTACATAGGATAAAGATCATATTCATAATAAAAGACACTATACAGAAGTTACAATCATAACTTTCATATGTCAAACAAAAATTGTACCAGCAAAAATTATAGAAATACAAAGAAAGTATATTATGAAGTTCAAATACAAATAAATTTTAGATCCACTTGAAAAGAATTTTTTTAGAAAGTTAATGTAAACTCATCACACTATCCAATAATTTTATGTTGAGGTATTTTATCTCTATAAAATGACATGTTTACAGAGATTCATAACATTACTTGTATACAGTAGAAGTATATTTCTCCCTCCATCTCTCCTTCTCTCCTAACACGTAATCAGTGCATAATGTAGCTGACAAAATATTTCTAAGACCCATTAAAAATTTTTATGTGCCTAGTCCTAATTTTAAAACCAATTAAATTGAATATAGTATGTCTCCAAAGAAAAGTCTTGGTTGAATTTTGTATGTGATCTCTGGTATTATTTACACATGATTGTTACCTCTACATGGGAGTTGTCAAAAGCACTTTAATTCAGGATATCCTTACCAGTTTCTCTTCCAAGTGTTCTTATCTCTGATAAATAAGAACATCTACCCATTTATCATTTTTGATAATTATAAACCAAGTATCCGCAATTTTCTAGACATCATATTGAGAAATCAGATAAAAATAGACATCATCTAGCAAAGGCTACAGCTATTGTATAACTACATAAGTGGGTGAAAAAGGCAGTTATGTTTTATCATAATGATGGGGGTTAGTTTATGCAGATCTAAAACCCGAGAGTCGACCCCTTTATCCTGTCAGTAACCAAATCCTGATGATTTTCTACTGGCTTTCTCTGGCTGCCCTTGTCTAAAGTGGCGCAGCAGCTACCTACTCAGTGGCCTTGCATCAGCCTCATTCCTTCCTCCTTGCTGTGGCTGGATTTAACTTTATGAAACTGAAATTGAATTATGTCCTTAATTTCATTAGGTTTGCTAATGCATTTATTGTAGGAATTAAAGTCCTTTGAAAAGCATACAAGTGAGCTGATTTCTACACATCTAGCCATTTTTCTTCCTGCCCCAAGCTTTTGGACATGCAGCCTTCTCCCCACAGCCTGTTATTTAAGATCTTACTGCAGACGTCCTTTCCTCAGAGAGGCAAGGCCCCTGATGGACATTCGGTAGTACCTTGGTTTTTTCCATGCTGGCATTTAGCACAGTTTATAATTATGTGGTTAGTTACATCATTAGCTGTCTAATAGTTCTCTTGCACTGTGAAGCTGAGAATTGTCCTGGCTCTCACCATTGTAATCCTGTTACCTAACGCAGAACCTTTCTAATGGTGATTACTCCAGAAATATTACTTGGCTAAATGGACTCATGAACAAATTTAATACATTAAAAAATATGCTAAATGCCAGGGAGATTAAAATGAGTAGTTTGGATTCAGAATTATAAAAGATACTACTAAGATTGACTATATTAAAAAGTTGACAATTTTAGAGCATTTTAGTTAGAATGTTTAATACTAAGAAATATTCATTTGAAGAAATACTCATTTGAATAAAAAGAATTGCCTATGGCCATAAGCACCCGGAATGCACCCAAGCTCATATGAATAAAAGGAACTAGTTATTTGGAGTATAGGATTTTTCCCAAGATTTAATCACTGAAACAGATGAGTATATTTAAGATGTTTGCTAGCAGATATGTTTTACGTTCCTCTTCTTTTAGGTTCAGTTTGATCGTTACCTGTCAGCCCCCGACAACCTATTAATGCCACAGCTGAACTTTCTTCTAAGTGCCACAGTGAAGTAAGTGGTTTTGGTCCTAAGCATTTGATGAAGATTCACATATTTTAAACATCAGGTATTTTACTTGAAAAAAGTTATTATCAAGACTAGATGATTTACCATTGACAATCTGTGATTTTCAATCTTCTTCCCTCTTGCCTCAGCATCCTGAGGGATCTGACCTGACCCTGTGCAGACTTCTCTAAAGTCTCCATAATTAGTAAATGATTTTCAATCTTGCCTGTTTTGTTAGTACTCTGTTCTGAATATTATTTATTTCCATGGTAGCAGTACTTTGGCAAACCTGTTTCCTCTTATTTCCCTTTTGTCCTATAATTTGACAAGCTTTCAGGGGAGATTTTGATTAAACACCTCAGCCTTGGAATAAACTATTGAAATAAACTTACATAGCCAGGAAGTAAGATTGTATAATAAATGGGGTGGGCGGTGGAGAATTGAAACAGAAAATGGTCTTAAAGAATTTTCTCTTCATTCAGGTGAATTAAAAGGTATTGTTTTTTTAATTCACCTTATAGAGTGGTATAAAATTGAATTCATACAAAAGAAATCACAATTACAAATATAGCAACTGTTTTCACTATGTCTTTGGTTATTGAATCAGAATGATTTCTGTAAGTAACTTGATAAATAAGAATATAGATGCTTCATAAAATGAGTATATGGTAAAATAGATACAATTTGTGAGCTCTTTTCTTCAAGACTCTGTTGCATATACTAGAAATTAAGTGTGTACCTATGAAAGAACTATTTTCTTTTTTGTTATGAGAGAAACTGGAATGTTTTCTTCTATAGCAAGGAGAAAGCAGTTATAGGAAACCTGTAAGCTGAAAAACAACTGGAACTTGGGCAATTCTGGAGATTTCAGAAAATCCAAGACTCCAAAGAATTTCATGCTCCAATTCAAAGCCAGAGATCATTAGATGGAGTAAAAATGGTTGGACCCAACTTTGTGCTGCCTATAAGAAATTCAACTCAAATACAAAGACACAGGTAGCTTAAAAGGATAGTAAGCATATGCCATGTAGGCAGTAATCATAATAAAGCTGGGATAGCTTCATTAATATAGGAAAAATTTATTCCCAGGGTAGGTAATCATGACACAGGTAAGGAGAGACACTTCACAATAATTGTAGGGTCAATTTGAGGAACACATAGTAGTAAGTATGTATCTAAAAGCAGAACTTTGAATAACATGAACTATAATCTCATAGACTTGAGAAGGAATACTTACATCAATGATCAAAGTTACATATTTCAACACTCCTGTCAGTAATTGATTGAAAAAAGGTAGACAGAAAATTAGCAAGATGTGAAAAAACTGAACAGCTTTTTATAAGGGCCCATTTAATTCATCACACAGGAAGAAAGCAGGAGTGGCCACATTAAGAGACAAAGGTGAACTCAAGATGAACATTGTTAAAAGATCAAAAAGTAATATTTGGTACTGATAAAAGTGACACTTAAAACCCTGTGTATGAGTTCTTTGCTATGTAAAATGTCCTTAATAAAGCTAAATAAAACATGCCATTGCATTGAGAATACTGTATTATGGCCACCAGTTATGAAGAGAAGCTTTACTTTAATTCACTGTGTAAGTTAATTGCAGAACACCATGTAACCATGTTGGAACACTGAAAATATACAACAGATGTTACAGTTAATGATGTGACCTTAGAAACATTTTTATTGCAGTTCTAAATAAGCCATGTACACTTACTGTCACATCTACTGTTTAATGAGACAAACAATTTTGAAATTAATAAAGCTAAAGTGGAGTTGTTACTTGGCCAGATTCAAAATTAACATACAAAATTACTACATTTGCTATATACTAGCAATATTTACCCACAACATATAATGAAAAATAAAAGCCCTATCATTGCCATAGTACTGTTTTCTACAAATAAACACAATAATATATCTGGAAGATTATATGAAGAAACTAAAATTTTGTTGACAAATTTGAAAGATATGAGTAAATAGGCATATTCAGTGCATAGATGGGAAATTCACTAGTAGTTAAGAGCAATCTATAAATTCAACAGAATTGCAGTCAAAATTCCCTTTTATTACTTAGCAAACACCATGTGAAAGGGTCCTGTGATCATTTTTTAGCATCTCTGCAGTTATAATCTGGCCCATGGTAGCATCACATTAATTATACTAACATCCAAGCTGTTCTCTGTTGTTACCCTAGCCCAGTCCACCGCTGTCTGCTCCAGCCTCTCTAATCTAAAATCCTCAACCAGAGTATATAATGGGTTTCTCAGTTCTCTCAGTGAGCCTGTAAAGTAGGATATCTATTTTCAGAAAAGGCATTGCTTAGAAAAGTTAAACAGATGAACCAAGGAAGGTTCAGTGGTTTGTAAGAAGCAGAACCAAGATTTGAATCTGTTGTTACTAATTCCCGAGCCTATTTTCTTCAACACTAAACTATATTTTTAAAAATATGTTATGTTTCTTCACTATTTTTAAATAAAGCTCAGAGGTGTTTCACATATGGAATGCATAATAAATAATGCTGATGTGAGAGGTATGTTCCTTGATCTCATATAAAATGTTTAAATTTCACTTTAAAGACATATCTCTGACTTGGGCTGAAAAACTGACTTTTGGTGCTTATATTGTGATAAAGAGAAATAAAATTTAATCACTATTTTAAGCATATCATCATCTTCTCTTCATAGTTTTTCAGCCTTCAATCATTAACACCTTTTCTCCTGTGGTACACTAGATTACATTCTCAACCATGGTGCTATAATAAAGCTCAGTTTTAGTGATCACAGAGCCTGAAAGTTAAACTAATTTTAGAAATGCTAGGTTTATGTTAATGAAAATTGTATCATGTTGCTATGGCAACCAAAAAATCCTAAAGTACTGATTAATGACAATCTCAGTGATTCTGTAAGTAAGAAGTTCATTTCTTAGCTCAGTGCTTTAAATAATTATTTAAGACACAATTTCTGTGAACATACTTGAATGATTTTTTACAAGTGGCTCTATATTAATCTTAAGAGTTTTATCATTTATGATATCGGGTAGTATCACATTGTGAGTTTTTAACTGGAAAAAATGACTTTCTCATTGTAGAATACTCTTATGTACAAATAACTGAAAAACGTGACTTTCTGTGAAATTGTGTAGCGAACTGATCTCCCTCAATTCTGTCTTCTTTCCTCTAACATTAAATTACAGACATAACTATTATATTTTCTGTTTGGTATATGATATAGTATAATAGCCTGCTTTCTGAATATAAGAATGTTAGATTTTTTCAAAACTTGGAAATAAAGTAAATGGAGTCTAAAAGGACAGATCCCTTTGGTGCTGTTTTGAGTCATTGTTAAGAAACCCAATAGGATTTATTTATTGGAGGAGTGTACCCTTTGGCTCATTCTGTTTGCTATTGACTAAAGTTGCCAAATTCTGTGGCTGTGTTGTGGCTGTGTTATCTTGTAGAAGAGATAGTGCCAAAGGGTATAAT
Source organism: Dinomys branickii (assembly GCA_004027595.1). Taxonomy (NCBI): domain Eukaryota; kingdom Metazoa; phylum Chordata; class Mammalia; order Rodentia; family Dinomyidae; genus Dinomys; species Dinomys branickii. Next base: position 68,922 of record PVLD010004803.1, read on the forward strand.
TTTTCTTATAGCACATTAACTTTTTCAAATGTAGCCTATTTTTCTTTTTAAGTTTTCATTAATACATGTTTGCAGTACATAAGATTCACGTTCACCTTAGGGAGTAGGTCATGTACTTAATGTATGTTAATTCTTTGTAGTCCCCCTCCTGTCCCCACTATCTGTCTCTGAATTCTGTTCCCATTTGCAAAAGATCTGTATCACTGTTTCCTGTTACCTGTCTTTTAAAAAAATTTATACTTTGGACTTCTCCTATAAGGGAAGTTACGTGATATTTAAGCTTGTGTGTCTGACATTTCATTTAACATTGTGGTCTCAGGATGCGTCCATTTTCCCACAAATGACTTCAGTTTATTTTTCTTTATGATAGTGCAGCGCTCCTTTATGTGAAAGTACCACATTTTCTTTATCCATTTGTCTACTGTTGGGTATATAGGCCATTTCCAAGCTTTTGCTGTTGTGAGTTGTGCTGCTACAAACGTGTATGTTATTTATCATTCTGGTATGGTATCTTTGACTCTCTGGGGAAGATTCCTAGAAGTGGAATAGCTGGATCAAATAGAATTTCTAGTTTCAGTTTTTTGAGAAATATCCATACTGATTTTCATAGTGATTATACTAGTTTACATTCCTACCAACAATGCTTATAAATGACCAGTTCCCAAAATAGTATTAGAACCAGCTTTACCATCTTTGTAGTTTCCTCATTAATGAATTATTAGATTTTTGTTTTTCACTTTGTTGATGTGTTAATTCATTGTATGAATCATGTTCTTAATTTTTTGGAAATTTTAATTGTACTGGATGGATTATTAATCTGTCCAAAGGTGAAGAGAGCACTATTTAAGAAGTTAATACAAAGAATATTTGCTGGTAGCGAAGATGAACTATGGTATCAGTGATGGTGAACCTTTTCGAGCTCTCAGTGGTAAACAGCTGGCTGCAGCACTGTGCCATAGGTTCACCATCAGCACCTTATATTAAAACTAAAATATTTTTCCCCATTTGTCTGACCTTTTTATATATCCTTGATCCTGTTAAAAGCAAGGCTACAGAATCAGTTCTAAAATTACTCTCCATCAGCTGTGGCTGTGATTGGTCATAATGCAGATGGATGCCCATGCTACAGTGGAATGAACAGTAGATAAGACTTTACAAGTTTTCAAATGCACAGTGACTGAACTGAGATGATTTGTTGTCACTCTGAATTTTGTTACAGTATATCTAAAAATTTTCCAGTTTGAGCATTGAATATATGTCACTTATAATTCACCATTATTTGAAGCTATGTGTTTCACAAATATTAGTAATTAGCAAAATAATTTGGGCTAATACATCGGGCAAGAAAACAAGCAATATGACAAATAGGTAGATGGATATGTACATACACTTTTTTAAAATAAGGGTTAAACTTACATTACTAGTAGTAATTACTAGTAGAAGTAAAAAGGAAGTTATAATAAAAAACAATTAAGATAGGGAATAAAACTGATTTAGCGCTACAGAAGCATCCATTTAAATAATCCAAATAAGTGATATGGTTGGTTATGATACATCGTTGTTTAGGGAATCCAGTTCCTCAAAGTAATTATGTGTATGTGTGTTTGGGGGTCGTAGATAAACACTGATTTTTTTTTTTACAGTTCGTTAAAATGGTATTAACTCTCAAGTGAAAAGTACTATTTAAAAGCTAAAAGTACCTGGTAGAGATTATCTAACTAGATACTTTGCTTTACAGTGGAGGAATTAGTCCTAAAAGTTCAGAGCAACAACTGTGAGTGGCAGAGCTCCCATTAGAATTCAAGTCTTCTGGGTTATTAATCTGTGCGAAGGCCAGTGGAGCACCACTGGAGAAGTTAGTCCTGGGAGCACAGCCATAGCCTGCCCCAGAAAAGACGGTGCGGAAGTGAGCGTGTGCACCGTGCGCAGCTTTCCCTCAACTCTCCCATTGGCGCGGGCCCCCAGCTGACAGAGCAGAAGGAAGAGTCAGGGCAACAACTCTTGCCTTTTCCTTCCCACCGTCTGAAAGACTTCTCTTTTTCTGCCAGCTTTGCTCTCTCTTTCTCTCCCCTAGAATAATGACATTAATTTTTTAATCCTTTCCTTATCTTCTTACACTGAGGAACGAAACGAAACCAAAACTGAAAATCTGAAATAAATTACAAATTCTTGCTTGCTTTTATTGGCTTGATCTTATTGTTACCTGTTTAAATGAAAATGCTGCTACTTAAGGATTTTTAATATCGTTCTATATTTACCAATTTCTCTATAGATTTTTAAGTTACATTTAATATTCATTAGTGTACTTTGACTTAAGCTTCAATTAAAAAGGACTAACCTTATTTCTGTGTTCTTATATACTATAAATATATATACTATGTTCAAGTTGTACATAGGTTTTAAAGTATGATGTATAATGAATGCTTTGTGTTCCCCCCAAATCTGTTAGTTCTTCAGGAACTAAAAACACTGTTTTTAAAATCTAGTATCTATCCTGTTGCAAAATGATTATCAAATATATATTTTGTAAATTTTAAAAACATCTGTTTATAGTATTTTTCAGCTATTTCATTATGAAAATAATTTATGCATCATTTTGGTGAATTCATTGTTAAGTATAATTAATTACAGAGAATGAAAGTAGATTAAAGAATATCTGAGGCCACCTTTAGTTAAGTAGATTTCCAAAGCAGTTTCTGCTCATTCCATTCTGTCACAATGTTGGTGCAGCCGGTAGCATCTGTCCCCCAACTCTGCTCAGAGAATTTGCTTGATACATCATCTTTCTACTTATTCCCATTTTGGAAGCTTTAGCAGTTTTTGGAAATCTAGGACATGTGGTGTGAGTGTAGGACCTCACTGTGAATGAGCAGTTTTAAGTTTTGCTGAGATAAAAATGTTGGTATATTTAAATATTCTTTATTTAAGGAGTAGGTGGTATTAATCATTTTTGCAGAATTAATACACTGGTTGTGGATCACAGCTTAACAGTCTACAGTACGGCAGCAGCATACACTTCACCACTTTCACAGCTTACCAGTCTAATTTGGACCTAAAAGCTTCAACTTCATGATGATGTGAAAGTGACATACATAGAGTAGAAAGTCTGAATTGTGATCTTTTACACTAGCACTGACCTATTGTCATGATACTGAGCATAGTAATTTGCAGCTCCCAGTCAGACACAATTACAAAGGTAAACAGCTGTGTTTAGTAAAAGGCATGAAGTGCTCAATGCTTTATTATAGAATACACTTTATTATAGAATAGGCCTATTTGTGGTAGAGTAAATTAGATGATTTTGCCCAACTTCAGGGTAATCGTTCCAAGCATGTTTAAGGTAGGCCAGACTAAGCTATGATGTTCAGTAGGTCAGGTTGTTAAGTGCATTTTCAACTTCTGATATTTTCAACTTACATTGGGTTTATGAGGTGTAACCCTGTCATAGGTGAGGAGCATCTTTATATGGCAGGCAATGTTCTAGCCTTAAAGATAGCACTGTGGTATGTACATAGTAATGAGGAGGACTTTAATAAATAATCAACATTTTCAAATATCTTTAACCCAAATCAAGAAAGTAATGTGTGTAGTTGTGCAATGATTTTCAAATAGTGGTGATGTGATAAAGATAGAAATTAAATGTGGTGATTCAAATGTGAAGGCCTCTTACAATTCTTAGTGGATATTTTGTTTTCAGATGAGGTGTTCATATTTTGTTTGCTTACCCACAGAGAGCAGATCGTAAAACAGTCCACAGAACTGGTCTGCAGAGCCTATGGTGAAGTGTATGCAGCTGTCATGAGTCCGGCCAATGAATATAAAGACCCAGAGAGCATTCTACATAGATCGCCACAGCAAGTGCAGGCCCTGCTGTCCTGATTACCTGAGTGACCATGCTTCCCTGGACACTGATGGTTGTTTTGTTTTTAGGCTCATAATCTTGGAGATTTGAGAATTAGTTTTCTGTAAATCATAAGATTATTCTTTTGTTCTCCAGTAGTGTGGAAGTAAATAAACATTGAACTGAGTTAGTATTATTCCATATCTGTCCTTTATTCTGGAACACAAATATATGGCAAAAAGCAGTGTGAAAAGTTTGAGAGATTTTTTTGTAATAATAGTTCTAAATTAACGCTATATAAGAAACTTGCCAACAGTCAACTAGATTATTAATTATAGTAAATATCTCTTGAAGACTTATTTGCTTTCTTTTTAGTTATAATGTGTGTGTACCAAGTAGCTCTTTTGAACCCAGTTTATGGCTCTTTTCCCAAAATAACTATCCTAAAAGGTTGTTCGAAGACAGAAAAGAACTGGTGGGTTATGCTACTGGTAGGCATAGCAGTAATCTCCTTTCTGTTGTACTTTCACACTCAGCACATAATTAGGTATACAATTATAATGTGATTTTAAAAATAGTCAGCTAGCTAGGTGTGGTGGCATGTGCCCGTAATCCCAGCACTAGAGAGGCTGAGGCATGAGATCATTGTGAGTTCGAGACCAGCCTGGGCTACAAAGTGAGCTCAAGGCCAGCCTGAACTGCATAGCGAGACCCTGTCTCAAAAAGACAAATTTTTTATTTATATATATATATATACATATATATGTATATATATATATAAATAAAATGTTCTCAGCCAGAAGAAGGAAACAAAAAAAGAAGCCTGTTGAAGCCTTACATAGATACCAGGTGGAATGTAGCACTTCAGTTTTAGGTATGTAAGCATCCTGAGCTATGTATAATGCTTACAGATAGCAGTTGTCCTACAATGTGGAACCTAAATCTAATTGACAAATTTGATCTAATATTCAAATAGTATAAATTATTTTGGAGTAAAAATGAGTACAGATCATCCATTCTGGTGGAAATCTGTAATTCACTCTTTTCCTTCAGTGATCATGTATGAAATATGTGTATATGTGTGTGTATAAAGAATTATAATATAAATCATGACCTGAATTGTACATAATTTATTTTTGCTGTGAAAAACAATTGACCTTGACATTAATGGATTCCTTTGTTTTCTAAGAAAAATTGTACTGTGCTTTTTACCTGGTTTTTCTCAAATAAAAATTAGACAAATTTTCATAATCTTTTTACATATCAATGCAGTTTTGCAAAATGTACTTATAAAAAGGAAATTATAGCATAAAAGTGGGATAACCTGTGAAAAACTAGCAGGCAGAAGGTAGTACATCATAAAACCTTGATAAATAAGTCAAAATAAAAGATTATAAGTGGTAGTCATTAGTGTAACCCTTAGTCTTCTATACATTCCATAGTTTTCATTTTGAACTATTTTATTTGACATCAATATAACCTTATTAAAGATGATGTAAATGAAATAAGATTTAAGGTGTCGGTCCTACACAAATTGACCTACAGATTCCGTATAATCTCTACAAAAATTCCATCTGCCAGTTTTTCTTTTGGAAATGGACAAGCTGATCATAAAATCTGCACAGAGACACAGATGACTGTGACCAGCCAAAAGTCTTAGAATTTCTCAATTTTTTTCAGATCACAATGTTTACATTCCTTGTGGGAAGTTGGTACATGTACATAATACATCTTAACTACTTTTTTCATCTGCTTTCCATTCTCTTCCTCCTCCCTCCATTCCTCTTGAGCCTTTACCCCCTTTTTTTTTGTTTGTGCAAGTTTGGTATACATACATTCCTTCTGTGGAATCTATATATGCACATAACATATCTAAGCTCTTTTTCACCCCCATTCTCTCCCCTCCATCTCCCTTCCTCCCGGCCCTTGACACCCTTCCCCGTGGACAAAAGGCATCTTCCTGCTGCCTGTTGTCTTTTATTTTGCTCTTTATAATTTGGGTTTCTCATGAGACAAACCATGTGATATTTAAGCTTATATGTTTGATTTATTTCAGCTAACATTATGGACTCAAGGGGCATCCATGTTCATAGAAGTGCCTCAGATTTATCTTTTTATACCAGAGTAGTACAAATACCACATTTTCCTTATCCATTGATCAGATGGTAGACATGTACTTCTAAGATTTAGCTACTAGGAAATGTGCTGTGAACGGGAGTGTGCATGTATCACTGCACTATGACATCTGTAACGTGGGACGATAACCTAGAAGAGAAAGAGCTGAGTCGAAAGGAATTTCTAGTTTCAGCTTTTTGGAGAATCTTTGTACTGGTTTCCATAGTGATTTTACTAGTTTGCATTCCTGCCAACAATGTAGAAGGGTTCTTTTTCCCCACAGCTTTACCAGCATTTGTTACTACTTGATTTCTTGAGGACAGCAGTGCAGGGTGAGATAGAATCTCAGTGTTTTAATCTGCATTTCTCTAGTGGCCAGCAATGTTGGGCATTTCTTTATTTTCTTATTGGCCATTTGTACTTCTATAAAGTGTGTATTCATTTTACCGATTTTTTGATTGGGTCTTTTATATTGGGAAGTCTATTTTGAATTCTTTATATATTCTAGATACTAGTCCTATATGTGAGGAACAGCTGGCAAAAATATTTCCCATTCTGTAGGTTTTCTTTTCGCTCTGTTTTTGTTTTTGTTTTTGTTTTTGTTTTATGCTGTGCAGAAACTTTTTAACTTGGTATGACCTGATTTGTTGATTCTATTTCCTGTGCAGCCAGGGTTCTGTTCAGAGTGATCCTGCCTACTGACTTCCAGTTTTATCTGTTTTGTCTTGTAGTAGGTTCTTTCTGTTTTAACATTTAGGTGTTTGATCCATGTTAATTTTAGTTTAGTACGTGGTAGAAGTTTTTAAAGCTTCTTTATTCAGTTTTGGTAATTCATATGTATCTAAGAATTTCTCCATTTCTTCTGAGTTCTTAAGTTTTTGACATATTTGTGAAGTAGTTGCTGATAATTTTCTGGATTTTGGCATTATCCATCATGATTTCCCTCTTTCCACTTTAAATTGCATGGAATTGAGTCTATTCTTTCCTCCTCTTAGTTAGATTGACTAGTGATTTGTCTATTTATGTATTGTTTCAAATAATTGACTCTTGTTTCCTTAATTCTTCATATTTGGTCTCAATTTCATTGTTTTTGCTCTGATCTTCATAATTTCCTTTCTTTTCCTACCTTTGGATTTGGATTGCTCTTGTTTGCCTAGGACCATGACATGCATCATTAGGGCGTTTATTTGGGCTCACTCTATTTTTGTGATGTGGGCATTCACCACTATAAACTTGCCCTTAGGACTGCTGTCATTATGTCCCATAAGTTCTGGTATGTTGTACTGGCATTATCTTTTAGTTCTAGAAACTGTCTTATTTTTTCCTTGTTGTTTATTTAAGAGTACCTGTTACATCTATTTCTTTGAAAGTTTTGTTCAGTTCTAATATTTCTTTGTTCCTGTTTTGTCTAGTTGACCTGTGTATGTTAGTGGGGTATTGAGATCGTTCACTATAATTGTGTTTTTCTGGTCTTTTTTTCAAGTAGTACTTGTTTAGAAAGTTGGGTGTGCTGGTGTTCGATGTATATATGTTAATAATTATCATCTCTTCCTGTTGCATTGTTCCCTTGGCTAATATGTAGTGACTGTCTTTGCCTCTTTTGATCAGTTTTGGCTGGAAATTCACTTTGTCTGCATTTAGGTTAATTACACCTGCTTTTGGGGAGGTTCCTATTACAGGTAATATTGTTTTCCATGTTTTGATTTTTATTGTATGAGTTTCTCTTTGTGTTAAATGTATTTTTTGTGGACAGAATACTTGGGATTTTGTTTCTTGATCCAGCCCTCCAGCCTGTATCTTTTGACTGCAGAATTGAGACCATTCATGTTGAGAGTTACTACTGATAGCTGTTAACCTTTGTTCCTGTCATTGCCTTATTTTCCCATTGGTGGTTCCTCACCTTTCTCTTCTATTTAACTACTCACCCTACCTGATGTATTCATTCTATTATACCTTTTCTTGTTGTGAGCTTCCTCGTCTCTTTCCAGGGTATCTTTGAAAATTGCTTGGAGTGTTGGTTTGGTGGCCAGGAATTTCTTTAGGTGCTCTTTATCATGAAAGTATCTTATTTCTCCATCAACTTTGAGAGATAATTTTGTAGGATTTATCAGCCTGGGTTGGAAGTTGTTTTCTTTAGAGTTTGAAACACTTCACTCCAAGATCTTGTGTGTTTACAGGTTTTGTTGAGTAATTTGCTGTAATTCTAGTGAGTTTTCCTTCAAAAGTGATTCAGTGCTTTTCTCTTCACTTTCCATATTCTATTCTTGTGTTGAACTTCATTCTTTTCTGATTGTGGCTATTTGGGATTCTATATGCCTCAGTTATGTTAAATTCTTTTCCCTTATTGGGAAAGATTTCTGATGTTATTTCAGTAAACAAGTTTTTATGTCGTTTCTGCTATCTTCTGATTTTTTACTAATTATGATTAATCATAGGTAGTTTTCTTCACATCATCTAGGAGCTCTTGAATCTATTTTTTCATGTTCTCTTGATGTTTTTAAGGTGTCTTTCATTAATTAGTCACCAAACAATAGCCTTCTGTTGTAATTATGATCCTCTGACCTCACACTGGTCACCTGCTGCCCTTCTTTGAATCAAAGTTTTAATATCTTGAATTTCTAATTACAGCCCTTTGATGGACTCATTCTTTTCTGTGCTGGTCATTCATTTTGCATCATTCTGTGTAGCTGTTCAGTTTTCATTAGTGTCTTCTGCAGACCTGCTGATCGTTTTGTTTATTTGGCCCTTTATGTTTTGGCTCAGATCTTCAGTGAGTTTACCTAATGCCTTATTGATCCAGTTTTTATCTCCCAGATTGTATTTCAAGTAATGCAGTATATGGCTTTCAGTTTCCTTCCTTTTGATGTTCTTTGTATCAGTTTGCAGGAGTTAGGAATTTTTGGAGGCATTTTGTTGGCTTGTCTTCTCCTGTTTCTATTTTTCTTTCTTAGTGTTGAGGCTTGTAGGTTGATTGTGATGGAAAGCTGTGTTCCTAGTGTGGAGACCCCGTCAGTTCATGTCTTCTCAGCGGTGCCCTCTGACCATGGCCAACTCTTGGCCGTTGCCTCTGTCCTAGGTGCTGACAGCATCTGTTTGCTTGAAATGAGACACTGTGGTGTATTTGGCACAGTGCACAGTTTTCCAGGAATGGACCTTAGCATTATTAATTTCAGTTCTTTTACATTCACTCTTGCTTGATTGGCTAGTACGTGGTCTATTTTGGAGAAAGTTGCATGTGTTGCTGAAAAGAATGTATATTCTGTTGTTAGTTGGAATGCTCTATAGATACCTATTAAGTCCATTGACCCCAAGGCAATCCAGATATTGGCACCCCACAAAAACCAGTTAATAGCAACAGCTATGTCACCTTGACTATAATAATAAAATCATCATCAATTATAATGTCAAATATAAACTGAATATTGACAAAACCTAAAAAGCAATAACATACTGCCCTTAACTATAGAAAAGAGATTTATAATTGTAGTGTAAACTTGAAGACAAACCAAATAGTGACCTAAAGGAAATACCTATTAGATGGACTACTTTGCCTCCACCAACAACAGAACAGTGTTCAATAGCAATGGCTATGCTTATCTAGCTACCTGGAGATTCAGAAGCTTAGTAGTTATGCTAGTGAAGGAAGAGGGAGTGAGGATCCAGGGAATGAAAGGCAAAATTTTAAAAATTAGTGGCCCCAGAAGGGAGAGAGGCAAGTGAGACAAGGAATGCTATTGAGGAGTAAAAGGAAATTAATATTGATGAAGAACAGCTGCAGGCAAAACGGAAAAAGAAAACAAGGTAAGCAAAGCAAAATAAATGGAAGGTACAAAGGAAGAGACAAAATGTTGAAAGAGGAAAAAAAGAAAAGCTAAAATAAAACCTCTACTGCCCCAAAACCCAATGAAGGAAAGATAAAACTAATAGAAAAACTAAATTAAAGAAAAATTACTGCTTTTGACTATGCGATTTCTTCCTAAAGACCTACATTCTTGGCATTCAGAAGCCTCTATGTCTGCTTCTGTCAGACTGTGGTTACCGTCCAAGCCAAGGCATGTCCTTGCTCCTCTTGGTAGATGGAAAACACTATCAGCCCTCTGCTCTGTGTTGGACGTAGGCCACAGGGTGAGGGTTGAGTGAGGTTGGGCATTATGCCTGCAATTGTGGGGTCTAGTTGCTTCCTTCTCTCCGTGAGCATTATCCAGGATCAGGTTGGTTACTTCGTGTCTCTGCTGCCCCATGTCATGGGGAAGCAAAATGTAGAGGTGATTTGGAACTGGTGGGTGATTGCAACCTTATTGTACCTATGCTGCAGGTCTGCTTGTTGGCATGGAGGATGGGTGCCACTAGTCCAGTGTGTGTCTGCTTGCTCCCAGGAGAGACAGGAGATACTACATGTCCAGCGTAGGCCTGCTTACTCATGTGGGTAAAGGACACTGCTCATCCAGCATCAGTCTGCTTGTTTGCATGGAGGCAGGGCACCACCTGTCTGGTGCAGATGTGCTTGCTTGTATGGAAGGGGGGCGCCACCCATCTGACCTGAATGTGCTTAATTCTAAAACGAATTGCATTGCCACAGTAATCAAAACAGTGTGGTACTAGCATGAAAATGTAAACTGAAAGTATCAGTAAGCCAAAAATCCATTTGATACACCTCACTTGCTGAACAACACAGCTAGTAACACAGGTCAGTATTAGAGTATGGGTTGTTTACTTCTCTGATCATATAATGGCGGGCTGTGAATTGGAGCTCCTTGCTGTTGTTCAACACTGACAGAATAATGATGCAGCATATCACTGGCCCAGAAGATCGAACTTCAAATTTTGAAGTATGGTTTCTAGTAAATGCATATCACTCTTTGATCGTCATAAAATTGAAAATGTGTTGTTATCCTATCCTGACCCAGGGGCCATATGTATTTTACTGGAGTAGAATTTATAATTCAGAAATGAGTGAATATAGCAATGCTCAATAAATTATTTAGCAAGGTTGTGAAAGCCATTCAGTGAGGCAAGGAATAGTCTGGAACATGATACTGTAATAACAATCTACCACATCTACCTTATTAAACAACTCAAAATGTATGAAAAACCTAAAGGTATACAAATTTCAGTGGGAAATATAGGTGTAAACCTTCATGACCCTGTAAGGGGCAAAAGTTTCTATTAAATGACTCTAAAAGCATAAGAATCCAAAGAGAAAAACTGGATTTTGTCAACAAAACTTTAAAATTTTTGTAATAAAATACACCACTAAGAAAATCAAAAGACAACCCACACAATGGGAGAAGGTATTTGCAAATCATCTATTTGACAAGGGCCACATATCAAGAAAATACACCTTCAGATTATAACTCTTACAACTAAAAAATGAAAAAACTGAATTTTAAATATGTAAAAGATTTAAGTAGGAATTTCTCCAGGGAGGGTAATAAGTGTATGAAAATACATTCAACATCATTAGTCACTAAGAAACTCAAATCCAAACCACAAGACACTACTTCACACTTGCCAGATGAATACAATATTAATCTTAAAAGAACAGTAACAAGTCAGTGTCGAGGTGGAGAAATTCTTACACTCATGCACCACTGGAGGAAATGTAAACTAGTACAGCTGGTGTGAAATACAAATTGACCATTCCTCAAAAATCATTTGTGAGTGTTAATTTTGATACATCAACTTGACTGGATGAGGAAATTCCCAGGGCGTTAGTGAAGCACACTTCCAAGTGACTCTGGGTGGGCTGTGGAGGCGTGACTTTGGGTACTGTACATGGCCACTGGCCCATGTCTCTCCACAGTGTTACCTGGCTCTGTTCCTGGCTGCCATGAACTATGCATCTTCGCTCCACCCTGACTTTCCTTGGAACCACTGAGACCATGAGCCAAATTAGACCTCTCCTTTAAATTGTAGGTGTTGGCTTTTGTGGCACAGCAGTGGGAAAGCTGGCTAACACATATAAACTAGCAATTCAATATACTAAGAGAATCAGAAATTGTGTCTATATATACTATATTTAAAGCAGCATTTATAATAGCCCCAAACATCCATTACCTAATGACAAACAAAATGTGATGTATCCATGCAATGAAATGTTGTTCATTCCTAAAAGGAAGTCAAGAACTGAACTATGCTACAAATAGGTTGAGTCTTGAAACAATTATGCTAATAGAAATAAGTCAGACACAGAAGGCTATGCTATGGGTTAGATCTAAAATGTTCCCTAGTAGCCAGGCCTGGTGGTGAAGCAGGAGGCTGCAGGGGATCCTGAACCAAGCCACTCGGATGTGGATGCAGAGTAGGAGACAGGGTGATTTATTGCTGGCATGCTTCAGTGTCTAGTGTCCACAACAGCCAAGATCAAAGCCCTGTTTCCACTTTTATATTGTTTCTACCCTATGGGCCAATTTTCCCTTTGAAATCACCACAAACAAAAGCTACAGAAGCAAAAGCAGTGATCAAGGAGGCAGGAACTTCAGACAGCCTTTCCAAGGCCACTATCCTGCACTCACATTTACCTGACAGCTGAACCCCTGTGTGACTGGGGTCAAAGCCACCAGTTTCTTCCACAGCTCAGCTGTGTTGTCAATTTGCAAAAGAAGCTTAGCTGTGCAGCTAACCCATAGTTGTCCAGTTTCACCCTAGGAGATGGTGTCTTCTCTCAGTGGCACACACATATAATCCTATCACCCAAGAGGCTGAGGTAAGAGGCTCAAGTTCAAGACCAACCTGATCGAATTCAAGGAAAACTTGAGCTACATAAGTGAGACCCTGTCTCAAAAAAACTAAATTAATTTATAAAGTAAAATGTTCCTCCAAAACTTCCTGTGTTCATAGGTGGGGTTTTTGCATAGTATTTATCTGTAGCTTAATCCATTGGTGAGTTCCAAGATGAATATGCTCTTAGGAGCTAGTGGCCAGTGGGAGGTGATGGGTCACTGGGGTTATGCCTTTCAAGAGTATGTCTCAAAAAAAAATATATATATATATGTGTCTCTCATTCTGTCTCTTGCTTGTCCTCTCTGCTTCCTGGTTGCCGTGAAGTTAGTGTCGTTGCACTAAATCCTTCCATGATTTTCTGCTTTAGATCCAGTCAAACATGGACTAGGCCCTCTGACATGTGAACCTCCTTTATATTGAGGGTATTAGATATTTCGTCCTCACCACAGGAAAGCTAATACAGAAAACTAGTAACACAAAAGACTTGTTGCTGTGACTATACTTGCCCATGTGGTTCAGAAGCCTTTGGAACTGGTTTGTAGGAGGACTCTGGAAAAGTTTGGCGATGTGAGCTAAGAAGTTCTAGAATTATAAGCAGATCTTGGTGAGTACATCAGTGGGAGGGCAGAACAGAATACTGATAAAAATGGCACCAATAATTGCCAGGTTCATGAATTTAAGATGAAAAGGAGGGCTCTGTTGGGAACTAGAGTAGAAGCCATGTTGTTACATCTGGTGAAGAACTTGTCTCCCTTTTGCCCATGTGCTAAGACTTTGCACGAGACTGAATTTTAAAATGCTGGGCAAGTTAAGCCCTGGAGGAAATTTCAAGTCAGAACATTTAGACTATAGTATGGGTATTGCTGGCTGTTTTAAACCAGATTTACAGTGAAAATTTGAAGCAAATAGCAGATTTGGAAACTTTGCAATTTGGCCAGAAATGAAGCATGAGTGAAGTTGGGACTATAGAAAATGTAGTTGGTGAACAGATTAGAATCAGTTTTTAAAAGCCTAGTATTTTTCACAGGGACAATAGGAAAGAGGCCTTGAGCACCACATCAAGAATTGGTCAGAACTTAGCTATTGCAGGCTCAAGGGTAGAAATGGGTAAGCTCCTTTGAAAGACTTTGAAAGCAGAACCTCAGAGTGCCATTCTCAGGGCCACATAGGAAAGGTTTCCCACTTTCAGCCATCCATACATTCAGAGGCAACTGAAGCTATGGTTCAAAAGGGCCAAGCTACTGGTCAAGCTGGCAGATCTTGACATCATCCACGTAGGCATGCAGAATGCAAGAGATGTGGCATCACAGAGGCTTCCACCCAGATTTCAGAGGAAGTCCTGGTAGGCCAGGCAACATAGTGTGACAGGGTGGCAGTTTCTGCCTGTGGCTTCTGAGATGGCAATGCATGAAACTATGAGGGCCAAACTAAAGCTTCCGTGAAGAGTCCAGGAAGCTGGACATGTCAGAAACACAGAATATTTGCTGTAAATGGAGCCATTGCAAGAGAAATCCCGTGAGGGATGCAGCCACCAAGGCCACAAGGGTGAGACTGCTCAGTTCCTTTGGACTCATACCTTACCCCTTTGTACTCCAGCTGGTGCTGGTTGTAGATCTGCAGGACTAAGTGGTTTGGTTTCCCTGCTAGGTTTTGTTCTATCTTTGGTCTGATTTCTTTCTCTGCCTTCATTCCTCCCTTTGGAATAGGAATTTTTACCCTCGACCATTGTATATTGGAAGCATTTAACTTTCTTTTTTATTTTTTTACAGGGGCTCACAACTAAGAGTTTACCTTGAAGACTTAGAAGAGACTTTAGACTTGAATAGTGATGCAACTGTTGAGACTTTGGCAGCTCTTAGAGATGAAGTGAATGTAGCCTGCGTTATCAGATGAACATCAAACTTTTGAATTCTATGCTTTAGATCTAAAATATGCCCCCAAAGTTTGATGAGTTCAGAGGTGAAGCTTTGGGAAGGTGATTGGACCATGCTGGCTCTCTACTCTGTAGAGTAATCCATTGCTGATTCCCAAGTGAATGTGCTGTCGGGGAGGTGGTTCCAGTTGGAGATAGTGGATCACTGGGAGGATGTGCTTCTCACTCTGGCTCTTGCTCACAACTTTTACTTCTTGGCTGCCATGAAGTGAGCATTTTCACTCCACTACACCCTTCTACCATGTTTCTGCCTTGGAGCTATCTGAACATGGACTGAGACCATAAACCAAATCAAACGTCTCCTGTAAGTTGTGGGTTTCGGCTATTTCATCACAGCAATGGAAAAGCTGAGTAACACAGACTACAACTACTTTTACTCCATTTACATGAAATTTCCAGCATAGATTAATCCATGCAGACATAAAGTGGATTAGCAGTTTCCAGGAGAAAGGGAAAGGAGGCTATCAGAAGTGACTGCTAACAGTACTTTTTGGGGTGCCAAAAGAGTTGTAAAATTAGGTAATGATGGTTACAAAATACTGAATATGCCAAAACCACTGAATTCTACTCTTTGATAGGGTAAATTTTATATTAATTTTATTTCAAATTAAATTGTAAAAAATAATTGAGTTATAACAGGCCAGCTCACATGTTTTAAATTTGGAGTTTGATATCTTACTTTTATTAAGGGATATGCATTTTTGAAAGTCAGAGATAAGTCATATTTTTCTTGAAGCTGGCATTTAGTGTTATGTAATCGTCCAATTTTAAAATATTTATCACTTTCATGTCTTACACATTATGGATTTTAAAATAAATAAAATGCAGAGTTGCATAGTAATGTTGAATACTTACAGCAGGTCAGTTGATATTTTTCCTGTTTCAGTAAATATGAAGTTCAGATAATATATATATATGCCTACATGTGGCACTTTTGAGCTATAATTATATTTAACCATGATTAACAGTCACCTTGAAAATATGTTTTCATTTCTTCTTAGATAAATACATTGGTGCTTTTGGAAATGGATACTATAATTATATACTTTTATAAGTCCAAATATAAAATTACTGTAAGTTAACTAAAAAATTAATATAATAAGCACACTAATAATAGCATGCCAGTATGTCAAATCTACCTCACATTAATGCCAGTAAATCTTAAAAATAAAAACTTTCTTTACACTGATAATTTAGTAAGTTAAAATAAAGGATACTAAGCTTACAAAAATGAGCTGAATGGGAGAAATATTTTGATCAGGCCAAAAGTATTCATAGGAAATATTTGCTTGCTTCAAGGGGATACATAATCTTATGGCAAAGTGTTTTGTTATTATGTATTTAAAACAGGGAAAGACTAAGCCAGTCTAGAATTTTCATTTTATTGCTGTGCTACCAGAAGACTAATTTACTTATTCTTTTTGTTTCCATCAATGTCAAAATGTGAAATTCCAGCAGAGTAAGCATAGGCTTTGCTTCCTAAAAGCAAAATGATGAGAAGCAGCAATGCAAGGCAGTCTCGAAAGTTGGATCTCCTGTGCTGAGAAGCCAGGAGTCTTTCCAGGGCTGTGAGTCTGGTTTACTTTTGCTGTGAGTCTAGTTTGCAGTGTTCCAGCCAGAGCTGGCTACTGTTCTGCTAGCCAGACTTCAGTTGGGCTCTATAATGTACTGAGCATAGAACTGCAGCAGAAAAACACATTTGCCTTAGAAGCCAAGTCCTAAAAAGAAAACCAAAAATTTGATTAGTATTCATAGAGTTGTAATACATACTTAATTGAGGGGCAGGAATTTTTCTTGCTTAAAACTGTGTTGGTTCCTTTTTTTATAAAGATATAAGCAAGGCAAGCATTTAGGAGCCCCAAAATAAATGTTGCTTTAAAAAAAGATGAACAAAAGCAAAATACCAGGTCAAGATAACCTGCCTGTACTCAGAATCACCCAACAAAAGAAAATTACTTTCCCATGAGTAGTAGTAGGTTAATGTAATGAATTGTATAATAATAAGCCATAATAGTATGCATTAACCAAAAAATTGCAAACACACCCTTATGATTTTCTGAAAGACACTTGTTACAAGTGGTAAATTATTAGCCACGAAGTGGCTCTTGGTAACCTACAGTCTCTGCAGATTTTCTGTTTCATTTACTTGTGCTCTATATTATTCCCTTTTACTTTATGTATATTTTATTTGGTCTTTTTCTCCTTTCTTGAAGTGGAAGTCTATGTAATTCATTTTCAGACAATTTCCTGGGGCGATCTATTTGTTTATCCATTTATTATATTCATGTATATTTTCATCCAAGCAGAGATTTAGCACGTTTAATTCCAGCCATAGGTTTCTATATGTCCTTTCCTCTTTCCTGTGTGTAGTAGCAATAGGATGCCATTTCTGTTACATATCAGATTTCCATGTTTGTGAGCAACTTCGTGGGGGTTTAGTACATTCTTTTGATAGGTTTATTTATCCTAAAACTAATTATGAACATCACTAGTTATTACAGCTTTATAACAAGTCTTGGTATGTGATGCGAGGCTTTATTTTGTTCACTTCATCCAGAGCGAGGTTGCCATTCTTGGCACTTGGCTATTCCACAAATAGCAATTTATATTTCTCAGTATGGTAGACAGTTTACTGAGAGTTTTCAAACAGCTGTTGAAAATATTGTTGGAATCACTTTGCTTCCTATATGTCAATTGGGAGAAAATTCATCTCTTTATGATAGTAAGTAATCAAAATCACAACATACTAAATTTTCCTTATTATGGTAGTTTTAGTGTCTTTCAAATTTTTAAATAAGTTTTTCCAACTCAGTGTAAGAAACTTTGATGGAGTTGCTTCTAAGAAATTTATAGTTATAAATAGTGTAAATATGCATTTTAATTACATTTTAAATTATTTGTTACCATATATATATATATATATATATATATATGGAATTGATTTTTGTATGTATTAGATTTCATCCATTTCTGACTTATTATTTCCAGTGATTTTTGCATGGGGTTTTTCACATATACTTTACATTAGTTGAAGCTAAATAAGTTTTATTTCTTTCTTTGCCATTTAGGTACTGTACCCTTTATTTTTTTTAATTTTAAATTTTAAACTGAGTAGAAGCTCTAGCATAATGTTAACTAATAGGAATGATAATTGCACTTCTTGGTTCAGAATTTAAAGGTAATGTTCCAAATATCTCATCTTTATTGGAGGGAGAGTTCTATTGTTGTATAATTAATTTTTAAATTTAAGGTGTTGAATTTTATTAAATAACTGAGACTACCAAGATGATCATGTGAATTATCTGTAGAATTCTTAGAATTTTCTAACTATATAAACCCATGTAATCTGTGGTTGGTACAGTTTTGTTTCTTTTATTATTTTTTTTCTATATGTACTTTACAATGCCATAGATATTAAACTAAGTCAGCAATGTTACAAAGTTGAATAGAAGGGGTGATGATAGTGGTCACTCTTATTTTCTTCTAAAATATGAGAAAGACATCTTTCAGTTTTTCACCAGCTAGATATTTTGACACTAAACTTTATCAAACTAAGGAAGTTTGCTCTGTACCTGATTTGTTCTGAACATCTTAAATCATGGAGTATTGAATTTTATGAAATTTTTTTATATCTCTAGATAACTTTATCTTTCCCCTTTTAATGTGGAAAATTTCAAATGTCAAAATAATCTTGCATTCCTAGAATTAATCTTATGGTCATCAAGCACTATCTTTTAAATATATCTTTTTATTAGGTTTGGTAATGTTTTATTTAGAATTCTTGCATTTTGGTTCATGAGAAAAATTGTCCTCTAATGTTCCTTTCTCTTAATATCCTTGTCAGGTTTTGCCAGCTGGTACTGAAAATAAAGCAGGACACATTCTATCTTTTTTCTATTGTTTGGAAGAGTTTATATAAGGTTGTTGATACTTCTTCCTTAAATGTTTTTAGAAGAATTCCATGTGAAGTAACTAGCTTTAGAGGTATCTTTGTGTGAAGGCTTTAAATTAAAGATTCAGTCTTTACAATTTATGTAAGACTACTCAGATTTTCTATTTCTTCTTGTGTCAGTTTTAGTAAATTTTTCTAGGTATATGTTCATTTCTTCTAAATTTAGTGTCATAATCTTACTCTTTTTATTGTCTATGAACTTAGTAATTTATATGTTTTTTCTTTCATGATTAGTCTTATGGGTTGTATTAGTATTTTCAAAGAAATTGCTCAATGGCTTGCCAGATTTTCTTTATTATACATTTTCTATTTCATTTATTTTTGCTCTATATTATTCCCTTTCTTTTACTTCATGTATATTTTATTTGGTCTTTTTCTCTATTTTTGAAGTGGAAGTTCATGTAATTTTCAGACAATTTTCTGTGGTGATATATTTGTCTAAATATATCTTTTAATATATTCATTTATATTTTCATCTAAGTAGAGATTTAACATAGGTTTAAGTATATCCATAAGTTTATATTGTCATGTTTTCATTACTTTTTTTTTTTTGTGTGTGGTACTGGGGATCGAACTCAGGACCCTGCGCTTGCTAGGCAAGCGCTTATTCCACTGAGCTATATCCCCAGCCCATGTCATGTTTTCATTACTTTTCATTTCAAAGTATTTTCTAATTTGCAATTCATTTGCCTCCTTATTTCACAGTTTTAGAAGTATATTTCAAAACATATTTTTAGTATTGATTTCAAGCTCAATTCCACTGTAACTAAAAACTTTTCTGCCTGGCAATCTTTTTATATTAGTTTATTCTTGCTCTATGATCTAGCATATGATCTGTCTTAGTAAGTTGTCCTCTTTAAAAGGGAAACAGTGGTTTTTGTAGTTATTGGTTGCAATGCTATAATAAGATAAATTTTATTAGTTTTGCTCATCTATAGCACTTCTTATTTTTAATCTGCATGATATATATGCTACTGAGACACTTTGTTAAGCACTAACTATATTTGTGGACTGGTAGATATTTTTTGTTTTATATGTATTTTAGGCTAGTTCTAGATATTTGAATTTTATTCATTATAATTTCTTTTTCACACTGTGAGTTACTTAAAAGTATATTACTTGCATTTTTACCATTAAAAGTTTTTACTCTGAGAATAAGGTGAATGTATTTCTTAAAAAGAATATTATTTGAGGGTAGATATATTTTGCTTTGTACCTCTGATGTCTCTCACTGCTATTCTATAGATATAAAAACAAACTACAGACTTACCAATCAAACCAATCACAGATAGATGAACTAATGGCAGTTCCAATTACTTTGATCACATGGTAAATTAAACCAAACCCTCACTGCATATTTAAGTACTGTGCATACCATTCATTCCCCCTCATAGAGTGGGTGACTTGGATTTTGCCGGCTCTGGTTGGTTTTTGAATACTGGCATATAACTTTAATCTAAAACCTTGGTATCTTATACACAAGAGATAACCTGGCTTCATTTACTGAAATGACCCTATGTCAGTGTGAATTATGATACATAATTACATTAACAAGTGTGAGGAAGGAGTATATTTCACATTGCTTTGCAGTTTCTAGTTTTTGAGGTAAAATGTGAATCCTTTGTATGATTCATGTCGCAAGTTTCCTTTTAAATGTTTTTTGAACAGTCTTGCTTGGTAGACATCCTGCTTGCTTTTAAAACATGCATAATTTGGAGCCTAAACTTAACGTAAATTTGATTTTGGTTTATACTCAGAGAAGTTTTATAGAATAATGGTGGTCAGCAAAGGAATTATTGTAATAAAAACATCACAGCTTCTGTGCTGTGTGCAGATAGTTACTAAATGTGATGAAGGAATTACTCTCTACTGAGCACATATTCTGAGCAATTAGGCCAAGTGCCAACACCATTAAGGCTCAAATGCCAAGTATCTGTAGGGAGGGTTCTGTTACGGGATTTAGCAACCAACCCTTGGCTCACTTACCAGAGGGTGGCACTCCAGGCTTCCTGATCGCTGTGCCAGGCTGGCTGAGTCTCAGCAGCTTCCACTGGGCAACTTCTGGCTTCTGGACACTCTCCCCAGTACTGCCTCTGTCTCTGCCCTCCTTGTGCATCTGCCCTCCATCTGTCTGCCTCTTGAGCAGTGGGGGCACAGTTAAGGGCACCTTACTAGTTGAGTCATGACACTCAGCTGACTGACACATTGCATTAACCTTTCCTGTGTCTCAACCACCACTGCCCCCACCTCATGTACAGCTTGGCAACTTGACAAGAAGGGGCTGCCAGTTCCTGTTTCATAACATTTCAGAGCCTCCATTCAGAGGCTTCTGGACAGCACTGGCACTCAAGGAAACTGGGCATGACAGTAGGGCAGGAAGACCTACTCAGGGGTTTATAGACAACCAGACACCCCTGGCCTGTACCCAAGAAACCTTAGGGAACAAGAGTAGCCTTTGTAACTCCCAAATTTTATCAACATGAACTGAAATCTGGTCTGTCCTTTCCCCACTCCACCCCTTCTCCCTCAGCCCCAAAACTAGCATAGTGGAATATCTTTTAACAATCTGACTTTTATCCAAAAGTGAAACTCTATTTGTTAGAGCTAAGCATTTGGTCCAAGATTTTCTAATTCTTTCTGTGGGAACTGGAATTGACACCCCCTCCCCAAGCTCCCACGAAGGAAGCAGATGGAGATCTTGGCGAGGTTCAGAAGTCCAGGACTTGGACAGGTTGAGAGTTCTGTTTGCCAGGCTGAATTGCTTGTAATTAAAAAGCTTATACTTCTTCTTCTTTGCACTCCTGAACATCTGACAAATCAACAGAGTGTTTAATCATGCAAAGAAACAAATCTTTCCAAGTAAGTGAAAACCTGCGTGGGAAGTCAGGTCTTATCCAGTGGAGGGGAGTCTTGTGGCCAGTTGGGGTGAAACCTTAAGCTTTCCTCCGAGGATTTTATGTACCCTCTTTTAAAGGGCAACAAGAACAATTGGAATTCTGTGCATGGATTAGGGTTGGGGTGTGTGATCTTTCTTTTCTCCTCTATTTCCTTCCTGCATTTCTTTGATTTTTGCCTAAATAAATATACCACCACTTATTTTGAGTCTTGTTAGTGACACTGACACAAGATTATTAATGTTTATCTGGTTTCTAATACCAAAAGGAAAATCTGTTGATTACTTTTCTCTCTTTGCTGAGACAAAATACCTGACACCCAAAATTAAGGAAGGAAAGGTTTACTTAGCTCACAGTTTGCGGAGGTTTCAGTCCATAATCAACTGGCTTCAAGACAGGGTGGCATGGCACAGGGGCAACCCTTCAAGGTGACAGAAGACAGCAAAAGCCACAAGATCAAAAAAGCGCGGTAGGGGCTGGGGATATAGCTATTTGTGCCACCGAGCTATATCCCCAGCCCCTACCCCTTTCTTGGTCCTGAGTTCTATTCCACTTACCACAAAAGTGGGAAAAAAGCAAGCCTCTTTTCCTCCCTCATACTGTGTGCAGGCTGCCTGGCCACAGCATCTCCTTGCAGTCCTCTTGCACAGGCTCAGGACCTTTACAAAGTAAGGACCCTGCCCCCCTCCTGAGGCTCTTAGTTAAGCTTCTCAAGTTCTCAACTCAACACAATGTATCAACCGTTATGGAAAATAACTATTAGTCTCAATATTCTAATGTGTGAGAAACTAACTTGGTTCATTCTGACCTAAGTTGTGTTAATTGCCAGATTTTACTGACGTTGGAGAAGAAAACAAAGCAAGGTAAGGCTACTCGCCGCTCCTAAGGTAATAAGGGCTCTAGGGTAGCATGAGAAATCAGTTTCTCTTAAAATTTTCCAAAAGAGGTGAGTGGCTGAGACTTTTCTCCCTTCAGAAGCACTTCTATAGTGTTGATAATTTCCAGGGCAGAAGCATGAGGGACAATAGCAGCAAGCATTGTAGCTGGTGGCCCACCTGTGAAGGCGGAAGAGTCCTGTGTGTGTGTGTGTGTGTGTGTGTGTATGTGTGTGTGTGTGTAGTTGTGGCAGCAATGACTTCACTAGCCACGCCTTGCTCCTGTGCAAGCTTCCGAGGGGGCGTGTCATATGCAGAGCTCTTTACTGGGCAGCAGGGATATGTGCTGCTGTTGGGGTTATTCGTCCTTCAGTCACACTGACTCTCACGTTTCCCTGTGTCCAACTCTAAATTTTGCCTTGAAGGAAACAAGCTGTGAAAAGTGCCAGTATTATAGCTGGTGTGGTTGGCTGTGCCAGTGTGAACTCTGAAGACGGCAAAGGGACAGAGACCATATTTCCCCAATGAAAGCTTTGGCTTCCAAAGTGGAGACTTCCTGGAAGACAGTGGGGCTTGGGTCCAGTCCGTCAGCTCAGCTCTAAGCCATCATGAGGAGAGAGCAGGCACGAGCCAGGCTTTCACATGCTATACATGAGGATGCAGTGTCCAGGTGGCACTGCCAGGAGCCCTCAGGTCCCCCCACTCACAGTCATTTATGCAGTTTCGATTTCTTGCAGTTTAATACACAAGTCTGTCTTCTTCGCACTCACGCACAATGGGATTTAGTAACCCATTTTAATGAGGCAATTATATTTTAACTCCATTCTGCACAATTACGCACTCTTAATTGCTCAGCTGGAGCACCCTGGTGTTGATGTCTCCCTGGCACTCACGTGCTGGCACCTGGGGGCAGCTAGGAGGATGGCCTTGCCCATCGCTCCTTCCACTGCCCCTCCTGAGGCCCCACAGGTGGCTTAGTGGTGCCACAGGGCGAGCCACTCACAACTTCCTGGCCCACCCAGTGGAGCTCTTCACTGCTGTGTGGGTGGCCTAGATCTTCTTCATCTGCTTGCTGTGCTGGCAGGATTATTTCTCCAGGCCCCAGAGCCCCAGGAAGTCCTCTCAGAGTGGCCAGAAAAACAAGCCGTGGCATAATCATAGCCATGCACCCTGGTCTGGTCGATTTTCTTTTTAGTCATCTGTGCTTTCAGTACCTGGGGAGAAGGTGCGGGAGGAAGCTCTTCATACCCGCATCTGTCTTTGAGCTCAGTCTCAGGGATAACTTGTGGAAAGTTTTAATTATGGGCTATCTGCTTCATTCAAAAGTATCATCTATATGTTAGTCACAAAGTATAACAAAGCAGAACAGACTTGGCCACCCAGCTTAGTAACCAGAACACTCCCGCTGTTCTCGCACTCTGCAGATGTGCATCTACTCCGTGCCTGCCTCCCCTCAGAGGGGGCCACCTGCTAGAATTTCACCCTTACCTTTCACTGCATTGTTTTAAAGTTTTACTACATATTATTTGGTATGATTTCATTTTGTTATTTTTTAGTTTTCCTTGCACTGATTCTTATTAAGCTGGAACCATCCAGTAGGCAGCCTTCTCTCACTATTTATAAACTTAGCATATTGTTAAAGGTTCAAGTCTCAAGCAGTGTGTTGGAGTTGTAGTTCATTCACCTTACTATTGTATAATATCCATCTGTGTGACAAGTTATTTATCCATGCTCCTGTCAAATAAGTTTTTAGGCTTTACTGAGAATCTTGTTTCACATTATGAACAATGCTTCTATAACATTACTGTGTACACATACTAATGTATATGCACGAATATTTCTTTACCTTGGGGATTAGTACCTGGGTTACAGGGAATGGGAATGGTTAAGATTATCAGGGAGTGCCAAATTGTTTTCCAAAGTGACTGAACTGATTCACGCTCCCTCTAACCAAGCAGCAAGCATCTTTTGCCATTCTCCAGACTACCAGTGTTTTATATCCAGTCTGTTTTATAGCCATGTGGAATCCAATGTGGTTAAGAGCATTATTTCAAGATGAATTCTAGCTGTTGGCTTGGAAATGTAGTGTTATTGCTAAACTTGGTTTTCTAGCCATAAAGTGAGATTATTAGTTCCAGTATGGCATAGGTTTATAGTGAGAATTAAAATTACCTATGCAAAGTCAATTTGGAAAAACATCAGACATACAGTCATGTCCCATAACTGCTCATAAGTGTTATTTTATGTTAAAAATACGAGTTGGGAGTGGAGGGTAGTGTTTGAATATGGTATTTTAATGGCACCAATGTTTGTCTCCCCACCAAATTGTATGCTGTACTCAAACCCCCAAGGTGATTCTATTAAGAGGGGCCTTAAGAGGTGATCAGGTCAAAAGGATGAATCCCCTCATGAATGAGATTAGTGTCCTTGCAAAAAGAAGCTTAAGGGGGTTTGTTCACTCAGCCACACGCTGAATGGTGAGACAGTGCTGTGCTTGAACCCCAGAGCAGCCCTCACCCGCTGCTCAATATACCAGCACCTCGATCATGGATTTCTAGTGTATAAAACCGTAAGCAGTAAATTTCTTTTGTTTATGAGCTATTCAGTTTGAAATTTTGTTTTATGTGGTTACTTGGAATTAAACCCACAGCCTCATAGGCTAAGCAAGCATTCTAGCACTGAGCCCTTTGCAAATTTATTTTTTATTTTGAGACAGAATCTCATTAAACTGTCCAGGCTGGCCTTGAACTCACGATCCTCCTGTTGTAGCCTCTGGAGTAAATAGCTAAGATTACAGGGATGCACCACCATGCCAAGCTAAATTACTTCATTGTGGCAGCCTGAATTAACCAAAGCAAGCGCCTAAATATAGTGGGCCCATCAGCACTGCTTACATTATGAAAAGGCAGCACCCCCAGTAATCCAGGGCCTTAGCATCATCAAGTACAGGTCACCTACGTGCCTTGTGATCTTCTCTAGGATATTTACTACTTAGTATGTTTTGTGATTTAAATTCGTCTTGCAAAGAAAATTAGAGATCAATGCTAGAAGGTAAAAATATTTTCTAGTTCATATGACAACTGGCGATTTTGGTAACTTGCCTAATTAACACCCACCACGACTACTGTTGCCTAGGACATTGTCAGCTGTTTTCTTCGGGCCGTCAGTGGATGGCCATTTGCCATCCGAGCTCTGTGTACCACACCAAGGCTCCTCCTGGTGACACAGCCAATGGGACTTTCACAAGGCCCATTCACATGTGCGCTCTTGTTTCTCTTATCACTGAGGTGCTCAAAGTGACATGTCATTTCTAGCCCCACTTTTACAGAAGAGGAGACAGAATTAGAGAGAATTAAGCGATTTGTCTTTGGGGACAGAAGCTTCACTGAAGCCCAGGTTTTCTGTCCCTGGATCCGTTTATTTTTGCTGCCTCACCCTGCCTTCCTGTATTATGTTCCATAGCATGTGTTTATTTGCTTTCCGTTTCAATATTGTTCAACTCGATCCATTGTATTATACTAAAAAGAAAAAGTAATTGGTTTGCATCTTTAGAAGCGGGTATAGCCATTTGTCAGAATCACACTGAACAAAGTTCACTGTCAGGTTCACTTTAAGAGCAATGGTTCAAGAATTAACTGTGCGAGGTTTATTTTTAATGAGAAGCTTAAGATCTCAGCTTT
Organism: Dinomys branickii; assembly: GCA_004027595.1. NCBI lineage: Eukaryota > Metazoa > Chordata > Mammalia > Rodentia > Dinomyidae > Dinomys > Dinomys branickii. The sequence continues at coordinate 94,935 of PVLD010004803.1, forward strand.
CATTTCTTCCAATAAAGTTTTAATTACTGAAAAGTTTAGTAACACTGAAGCGTGTTGCTGCTGCGCTCTTTATTCTTTCAAAAGCATTTTCCCTGCTGCAGTGCCTTCTCTTCTTGTCTCTCCGAGATCTTGCTTGAGAGGATTAAGCATATTTTTAGCACCCCTTTCACTACAGATAAAAACAAAACTCTGCTCTCCGGGGCTCCAGCACTCACCGCTCCTCATTAGCGGCTCCCGGTGCTGTGAGGAGCTGCAGGCAGGTAAATCCACACAGACAAGCGTTTGGAGGGGCTGCGCATCGCCACCACCCAGCGGGCAGAAGGGAGAAAGCCGCCCACCACCTGGGGTCGCTGCGTGCAAGGCCATCGGGCAGAACAGCTGCTGCCAGCAACTCAGCGTGTCACAGATCCTACCGTCCTTTGACTTATTTTCTGCGGATACCGAAAGGCACTTACACCATTCAAACCCGTGGCAAGCTTCCCAATAACTCCCAGTATAGCATCTCCATGTCACCCAGGTCTGTGGCCCAGAGGTGCACGGCTGGAGTTACACGTTGGGGTCACCGGTGCCTCAGCCTCTCCCCAGGGAAGTCCTGGCCTGGTGCTCAGGCATGTCACATGCTCACCACAGTGAGCTTGTGCCAGGCTCTGGGGCAGTCGTGGAAGCGCATTGTTTCTGGGCACAGTCCTCAGAGGTGGCCGGTGCTCTGAGTTAGACAGTCCTGGTCTCACTCTTCTTGGAGCTGTTTCATCGGTGAAGTGGAGCGTATTTAACTCCACTTGCCCTTCACTTCCTCACTGGAGGAAGGCAACGCAGATGGGCCATCTACCCATGTCTCAAGTAGTTCTAAGCACTCTTCCAAATTAAGCTGTGTCCTCACAGCTTAATTGTACAGAGTAACTGAAAAGCGTACATGACCCTACAGTTATGGAAAATGGCTGTGGGCCCGTCCTACCCACCCTCCTGCCTGCGAAGCTTGCCCTCTCATTAGCACTTCAACATATTCCTGGTGCTATACCTAGTGTGGGGGCAAAACCAGTGAGCAGGAGAGGGGTGAGGAGGAGCCTGCTGCAGAGAAGAAAGAAAACTTCCACCTTCCTATTGAACACTACCTCAGATATTAAATCTGAAGGGCTTGGCCCCAGGCCCAAGCATCAGGCCTTCCCCAAGCATCCTGGCAGGCCCTGCCCACCCCTTGAGGGTGGTGCTTCTCCCCACAGCAAGCTGAGTGCTCAGTATGAGCAGACCCCAGAGCATGGGTCCTAAGAACACAGCCCACGCTTTGCCTCTGCTCGTGCTGTTTCCTGAAATCTCTCCTCTTGCTCCCATTTTGTTTTTCACTACTGGGGATTGAACCCAGGGCCTTTGTTGCCCTGAACTACATTCCAGCCTACCCACTGGCCCGCACCACTTGTGAGACAGCCTCTTGCTAAGTCACTGAACTGAACAGGCTTGGCTCAAACTTTCAGTCCTCCTGCCTCAGCTTCTCAGACTGCTGGGCTTATAAACCTGCACAGCAACACCCAGCTTTGCCCTTGCTCTACTTTGCTTAAGAGCTAACAATATTTCACCAGATTTTTCTTGATTCCTTCGACTCACCCATGGGTACCCCTCCTACCTCTGAGCTTCCAAAGTATATTGTATCTGCTTCACATTATAATTCTTTTCATGCTTTATTCAGTAAACATTTCTTAAGCCTTATTATGTGTGGTCATTTGGCGCTACTCCAAGCATTCAGTTTTAAAATAGATGTGGTTCCTGCTCTCAGGTCTCATTTCCAAGCTCTCTGCCATTTGAGACCTGCATATCAGTCATCTGTATGTTCTCGCGGGGACACCTGGTCCTGTAGAGCAGTTGAATGGACTTGGTCATCCAAAGTCAGTGGTGTTTCCACTCACCCCTCAAGTACATTTCTCTAAAGTTAGGTATCATGTCACTTATCTATTTTCTGGCCTGGGGGCTATGTTCAGATAGGCTTGATGCTATAAGGATGTTCCAAGTAACCACAAACTTGATTCACTTTGTGGTCTCTCTTCAAAAGATATCCCTCTCCCCAGGACCGCCGGAGGACCCCGTGGATTGTCCCTACAGCTAACGTGGTAGTTAGCATCGGAGCTGGAGAATACCTGCACTCCTGAACCGTCCCCAGGGACCACCTTCTCTTCCCACACCTGCCTTACTGGGTCACCAGTTGGTGGTTAATCCCTTTGTATATATCTAATGGCTCAAGTTCACATCGGCCCCACAAGGTAAACATGGGTTTTGCTGTTTTTCAGACAAGAATCAGGAGCATCTGAGTAACGGCACATCAGGAATCAGAGCCATTTCTATCCACTTCACACTCTTCTTACCACTCCACTCTCCCTCAACCCTAATGCCAGGAAGAGAAAGTTAATAAACCTTTTAGGAAATCGACGAGCAGAGGAGGTGGTCTGTGCAGGGTGCAGACCATTTGGGGTACGGCCTTGCTCAGGTTTCTCGGAACAGATTAGGAACCAGGCCACATGGTACTTACTCTCCAAACCGACTTCTCTCAAGGTTTGGGGGAAGGTTCTTCATATTATTCAGGTTGCCCCAACAGTGAGTACCTCAAGACTGAAAATTTTCTCTTTCTGAGGTTTCTGAAGGACCCAGAGAAAGAGATTTTATATCATTTGTACACTTCCTACCCTGTAATCAAAAAGGCTGGGACACGATAATTTTTGAATATTAGAAGCTATTATCTATTTCTGAACCTTTTATCTGTTATCTGCTTCTACCTTTGCTTCTATTAAAACAAAAGAAAAGCAAAGCCCCAAGCTACGGGTTATATGAGTTTAGAATGAGTGCTCAGTCGTGAAAGACCTCAACCACTTTTGCCTGTCAGTGCCTTGAGAGAACCATCTGAATGGGGAAATTCTGCACCGGCCTGAATTAGTCAGGATCCTGTGATGCAGGTCATTTTGTGTAAATAAGTAAATCCTCGTCTATGATTTCAGCTCCATCCACCTCATAATTAGCTACTTACTGCTTAAAAGCAACACATTCCTTAGAATAAGAAATGCTGCGGTTCCCTGGCAAAACCCATCACGCAGAGCTCTCATTAGTTCAAGTGGAAATGGAAATTGTAAGTGTTGGTGTTTTTTATTTCCATTCTTATTCTTTTTTACTGTACAATATCTAAGTATTGTTGAAGTAAATAGGAAGATCAGTCACTCCAAAGAACGTGAAAGTTGCTGGAAGTCTGGGCAGAAATGCCCCTGAGTGTGTGGGATGTGCTGTGTGTGGGGTTGGAGCTGTCCCTCGGTTCACAGAGCACGATTGTCTAATTGTAGGAAAAGCCCAGCCCATTGCTTCTCTATTTTAAGAGGCAAATCAGAGCATGCTATTTATAGAACGCTCATCAATCAGCCCCAACTTCAGATCTGCCAAAGGAAATCATAGTCGTGACTTTGAAAGTCTTCCACATTATCTATTCTTTCCTAAACTGCGTATAATTTTAAAACTTTGAGCAGAGTGTACATTTGAAAGCTTCTTTCTGCCAGTGAAAAATCATTCTCTATAAATTGTTGGGGCGATTGTTTCTGGTGTTTAGAACAGAATATACATACTCATTAGATGCGGTCTTGGAAAAATTTGAGAACTATAATTAGTATTTGGTACAGCTTACATCATACTCAAAAGCTCTTCTGTTTGATCTGTGGTTCTGGATATTATGAAATTTCTTTTCATTTCTGTTGACTTTTATGCTCTTTTCATAGATGTTCTTGTTTGTAATCATTTTATTTGTATCACTGGTTTGGGTAAAATTTTAAAAATATTTTTATATCTGGGCAGTTTACAGAGATGAAGGAAAATTGTAAAGTTCATATTTTCACATCATTGCAAAATCAATGTAATTATATTCAGAAAATTCTGACCAAGTTTGCAAATTCAATATTAAGGATTATGTGAAATACATGCTATGAAATGCAAAACTATAATAATGACATTGAAATATCAACTTGTATGCAGGGGACCAGGTTTTCCATGTGTTGCCCAGCCCCTGAGGCAGGTCTGCCTCTATGGAGAGGCGGGCAGAGTTGGTGGGTTCTGGGCTCTGGAGCCAGGGCTGGAGTCCTATCCTGTTTCAGTCCTCTGTTACCTTAGCCTGGTTATCCTGGGAAGTAGCTAGCATAGCTTTGCTGTGCATTAGTTCCTCACTGCTAAAATGGGGAGATTGCTGTTGTGTCTCAGATAAGTCAAAACACATAGCAAATGTAATATAGTACAGGTAACACAATAGGCATTTGCAGATGTTAGCTCTTTGCTTTCATTATATTTATATCGCTGGAATTAGATCAAAAAAATACAACTCTTTTGTCCCTCCCTACTTAATCACTGGTGTAAGAAGGACATCTGGAACCCAGTACTACCCTTGACTCCTCCCTACGCACCCTTGCTGTTTTGTTTTCTCACCACTAAAATGAGGAATCTTTTGTTCAAAAGATTTCCTCGTGACTTCCATCTTACACAAGAAGATTATAAAACCCTAATAACAGTCAACTTTTTACTGTAGTGTTACACTTTGACACAATATTCAGACAAAATAAAGCATCCAGAAGGAAACTAGTATTTCCATCTTTTGTATTTCCAGCTCTCCATATTTTAGAATATTCCAAAAATATTCTAAAATAATCCTCTCAAAGATACTTTTGAAAGGTACTTTTTGGGTAAAATTCTGATCAACAGATGTGTTGGGAAAACATGTACCTATTTAAAAAGCAGGCATGGTGGCACATGTCTGTAATCCCGGGACTTGGGAGGCTGAGGCAGGAGGATCACTATGAGTCTGAGACCAGCCAGGGGCTACAAAGTGAGTTTAGGGCCAGCCTGAACTACATAGCAAAATCCTGTCTCGAAAAACAAAAAAAAAAAAGCTCAGAAAAACAATCACAAGAAAATAGTAATATCTGCTTTTTTCTTTTCAAGGGACAGCTGAGGTAGGAGGAGGCAGAAGGAAAGAAGAGAAATAAAGTACAACTTCCTATTATGTGGGGCTTTTACCTTAAGCAAATTTATTGTGGACAATTTTACTCAAAGAATACATCAACCAGCATCTAAAAGCAACCTGCTCTGGTTTATTGTTACCAATACACACTTAACTGAAATAACCAGATTACGTCAAAAAAGTTTCCAGTAAAATGCGATCTCTATCTTCTCCAATGATACTGTTAAATATTAGCCATTCCTTTCTTGCATGGTCACCTAGCCTGATAATATTAACTAAGTAAGTATTAATAATGTACACTTTTCCCTTGAGAAAAATGGAGGGGAATAAATGAGGAAGGATGCAACAATGGTTTTGTGGCCTTATTGTGAATATTTTATGAATGAATCTGAGAACCTGAACAAAGTTTAAAGTCTGTGAAGTCAGCTACTCCTCAGATGTCTAGTGCTGTGTACTTTCAAGTGGCTTGTCTGGTCTAGTCTTTAGTGACTCAGGTCTAAGGAACCTACCACTTTCTTAATGGAGACTGCCTAGCTACTAAGAAACATTAAATTCCCCTCTCTTGGTCTAATTTTCCCATTATTCTCATTTGACTTGGCCTCTTTGATGTTTTATTGCTGGCATCTTCAGAGTGTTTGTTGATTTCCATGTGTCTTCTTTTTCTTTCCTTCTTTTTTTCCTTTTCTTTTCCTTTAGCTTTCCTCTCTTTATCTGACCAGGAATAAGTAAGCAGTAAACATTGGTTCATCAACAGAATAACAATGGTAACAACAGAAATCGAGCACTTACTATGTAAGTACTTGGCATATATTACCTCACTTTTTTAGCACCTACTATTTGCTAGATACTGGAAATAAAAAAGGCTGACTATGATCCTGTGGTTGTTGTCCAGACCTTGTAATGTCTGAGGGGAGAGAAGAATTTAACAGACAACAAAGGTCAACACATCGGGTTCGATGCGTGCAGCTGTCTTCATTGTGACACTGGAGCCTGAAGGAGGAGCTCCACCCAGCGGCGAAGATGTCCAGTTGGATGGGAGGGCAATATTCCAGATGAGTCCTAGGCTGAACCCCAAAAGAGGAAGCGTTACCTGGATTAGAAGTGGAATGTGAAGCAGGAAAGAATAATTGTTCAGAACTATATATAGAAATCAATGTGATCAGGTTAAAAAATATGAGACTTATTGGGAGCTATGATAGAAGAAAGTAGAAGATTTGGGTTACCTGAAAAGAAACTTGAACTTTGGCCAGAGTGTAAGCAGAGGAAGGGTATGGCTGCTGTGCGGCCAACATACAGGGCAACAGCAGAGGGACTGTGGCATCTGTCTTGGTGAGACACTGAGATTTGGAATTCCAGGGTCAGTTTCGTCCTTCTTTGTTCTTCTTGGCATATCTCGAAAGCCATCTGTCTCCTCTGACTCTAAGTAATTTGGAGATTACTCACCAAGTATCTCCTGGATCTCTGAATAGATGTTCTACACACCTTGACATGAAAGAAAGGGTAGTGAAAACCAGGAGGTTCAAGGGAGTATATGTGAAATTATGGTTACTTAGCTTTATTGAAAACTGTCCAATTCTTTCTGAAGAAGACTAATGTATCCCTAACTTCTTAGGTGGGAGAGAGACAAGAACTACCAATTTTTGCATGTCCATTCTGCAAAGCCTGGTGCTTTGGGCACCAACAATTTACTGTATCACTAAGCGGGCAGCAGAATCACCCTCTTGAGGGTTAAGCAGCCCCAGTCAACATGCAGTTGGAGGTAATTACTTACAAAAGTGGTCCAATATGAGAGATGAATTGTTTAGATTTTCTCCCTAGCCTAAAAGTAATAAATGATAAAAGGTTAATACTTGAGATTCATAGATTTTTTTTTATACATCGAATTTGGTTGAGGTGACTGTAGTATACTATATACACACAGAACAGGAATGGTCTGAAAAGCAACTGTAGTCAGATTAGTGATATGATAACAGGCTTATCTGAAGCAATGTGCTAGTATATAAATACAGTGTCTGCCTGGAGCTTAGAAAAGGCAGGGTACGGTAAAAGGCCTCAGCAGCACCATTTCAAAATATCCAAGGAAGGTGGTAACTACCTGTAGCCGAGGTGGGTGTCATGATCACTGGGGATTCTAAGTATGTAAAAACACACGAGAATTTCCTGCAGGTTGGAAAAATATTTACTTAGCATTTGGCGTCAGAATCTGAGTTTGGTACACCATCTCCTTAGTGTCAGGACAGGCGAAATGGCATCATGGTAAAGGGTTCACTCCACCTTCAGATTACCTGGATTGATATCACTTTGCCACTTCACAGCCGTGTGTTTTCGTTATCAAGGATATATAACAAGTTCCTTCAAGCTTGGTGGCTAAAAACAATAAGCTTTTATTATTTCTATGGCACAAATTTGAAGTTGTTTAGCTGAGCAGTTCCAGCTCAGGTTCTGAGGACCAGGGCCCTCACTCCCACCGGCCTGCTTGTCGGTTCTTCCCTGCACGGCTGCATACAGGTTTCCTGAGAGCCTTTGCCCCGCGTTGTCTGGCTTCCCCCAGGGAAGGAGAGTGTCAGAGAGCCAGGCAAGAAGGATACTCTTAATTCCCATGCTAGGAAGCACGTGTCACTTTCCCTCATACTGTTTGCTAGAATTGGTTCCCTTTATCTGTTTCAAATCAAAGGAGGAGGAGAATTAGGCTCTACTTTTTGAAGGAGTTTCAAAAATTGTGCATAAACATTTGTACCTTCACACCATATACTCTTGAGCAATTTGCTGAAAATCACCATGCTCATTTCTTTAACAGCAATATAAAAATACTATCACTATCTACCTGGTACAGAGTTGTTGTGAGAATAAAATGAATTGTTATACAAACCTTAAGATAATGTGGGGCATATGAGTAAATGTTCACCAAGTAGCAGCAAGTATTATGCTGATTGCTAATTCTTTTTTACTTTTCAAATAATTTCATTAGTACATATTTGAACACACGTATGAACACATCTTAATTCCTTTTTCCATCCCTTTCCTTCTCCTCCCTCCTTCTTCCCTCCTTTTCTTGATTCCTTTCCCATTTGAGAAAGATCTGTCTCCTTCCTTGCTATTATCTGTCTTTTATTATGCTCTTTGTTTATATATTTTGGTTTTTTCATATAAGAGGAACCATTAGATATTTAAACTGTGTGTGACTTATTTCACTTAAACTTATACCTCAAGGTATGTTCATTTTCCTACAAATGACTCATGCTTATCTTTCTTTATGGAAGAATAGTGTTCCATTGGGTGAAAGGCTACATTTTTGTTATTCATTCATCTGTTGATGGACATGTAGTCTGCTTCCAAGATTTAGCTATTACGAACTGTGCTCCTATGAACATACATATGCATGCATCACTGTAATATAATGTCTTTAACTCTTTCTAGAGCACACCTAGAAGGGAATATCTGGGTCAAATGGAATTTCTAGTTTTGGCATTTTGAAGAACCTCTGTACTGATTCCCTTAGTGGTTGTACTAGATTATACTTCCACCGACAATGTGTAAGTGTCCCTTTCCCCCACAACCTTGCCAGCATTTATTACTTGATTTCTTGATGATGGCCGTTCTCTGCTATTACTATTCTGAACTTCTCTTTTCTATGATGGAGTTAGGCAGGAAGCAAAAATGCTATAGGCCGGTATCATGGTGGAGCCCCTTAAATCTGCCATTCTTTTTTTTTTTTGGTACTGGGAATCAAACTCAGGACCTTGCAATTGCCAGGCAGATGCTTGTGCCGCTGGGCTATATCCTCAGGCCAAATCTGTCATTCTTATAAGTCACATATCTCTATGGGATTCTGTCAGACTACTGTGAACATAGACACTGTTCATAGCTGGACTGGGGGTCCAGAAGAGGCAACATACACACTGCTTTATTACAAAGCCTTGTTTTTTTTTTTCTTATAGGAGAAGTAGCTTGACAAAGTGCTAGTGATGTCTCATGTTCAATAACATAGAGGTATATTAATATGTACTACAACAACCATTGATAATTTCCTACCACTTTGTCTGTAACTCTGTATTGCTTGTATTATTCTTGTGCTATTTTGTAAATGGATATCTGCTAATATGTTTTCCTTCTTTTATTTTTAAAATAAATTTTTAAAAAACAATATAGAGATAATAAGACCAAATGGTATGCAAGGTCTTGCTGAAATTAGAGTACAAAACTCAACCAGAGTCTTGAAGGACCATGAGTAGATAATTCCAGTATCTTAATGTAGCTTCAATGAACAAGGCACTCTTGGAGATTCTGAGCTGAAGTTTCCTCAGAAAGTGATATCTCTGATATGACAGGAAAGGCACTAGGGACAGAAATCACTCCAGTCCCCCGCCTCCATTTCACATCCAAGAAGTGAACTAGCAGGAGGAAATATTGCACGAGTATCCCCAAGAATGTGGCTACTAAATAGTCCATAGAGATATTATCCAAGATTAAATCAAACTAATCTTTGTTAGATATGTACTATGAGCAAATCATAATATTTTCTAATTTTCAAGAGACTTTTTGATAGTCAAGGTTCATAACCCATGTAGAACTATAGAGAGATTAATTACTACCTATTGTACTCAAAATTTACCAGGATGCCTAAGAATGTGATTCAAATTTTTTACCTCCATATATGCTGAGTTAAAAGTGGAAATCAGAACCAGTGCCTGCCCCTCTGAGGTACCTCCTTTGTAACAGCAAGCTTGCCTGCAAAAAGTGGGAAGAAATTCTGCACTGTCAGAATTCCCTCAGGTCCTATTATCTAACCAAAATAAATTCAAATGTTTCAGAATTTTGCTTTGGACACATACAATGACATAGTAGAAACCAAGAATATCAGGAAACATAAATTTTACCCTTTGGCACATTTGCCCTAACAGCTGATCCTTCTCTGAAAGACATACCTCTTTCAGCTGAGATGAACTAATTTATAGATATTAATTCAACAATGAAAATTACTATTTCTGTTCATGTGTTCATATTAATATGGAAGAAATGAGAATAGAAATTCCCTGATTTCTTGATGTCTTACACTTTAGGTCAACTTAATAGAAGACTTAACTTTAGCATAAATATCGGCCATTTGTATTTCACAGATGCTAACATTTAGGGAGGGCTGAAGACATTTAGATATAGAAGATTATAATCAAGTTACAGCATATGTTTTTCAAGCAAAATATACCTCTCTAAAATGGATGACAAGCCATCGAATTTCCCCTTGTGTTATTCATATGAAAAACCAAGGAATCCAGACAGCCAGACAAAGATAAGAGCTTGTCTTTTCCTTGCACAAAAGTCTGCACAAAAAAAGGCGGATGGCTCTCAGCACCATGCACAGATGCATGGCTGTGAACCACATGGCTTTCTTTTCTTCTTGGAAAATAGCCTCAAATTAGTTTAGGACATTAGGTGAACTGCTGCTAACTAAGGAAAAAGTTCATTACTCTCTGCAACAGTGAATGCCACTGAGTTGTATCAGCGGTTCTGAATTCTTTTTCTTTCAGGGGCCCCATTTGTCCTCTAATTCTTTTTCTCAACCACTCCTCCCCTCTCTTAAAAATGTTTTCTATTCACTGTGAGGCTCTCATCCAAGGAAAATAGATGGAGGTGAACAGGGACCCAGAGTGGGAGCTGCTTTAGAGAGGGGAGGGGAGGGGAGGGGAGGGCAGATCCTGTAGAACACATGGATGCTGAAGAGAGGGTTGGAGGACTTCTTATGGAGCAAACATCAAATTACATCTCAGCATTCATCCCAAGTTACTGGAATGTGCAAAATCTGTTGGCAGGTGAAAGAAGAAAGATTTTTAAACATTTTTTCCCCAAAAATATGGACTGACTGTAGATTGCAGAAAAGAAAAGGTAGCTGAGAGGGAAGGCTTTTGTCGGGGTAGGATGAGAAAGTAACAGACTGGGATAGAAGGATTTCATATTTGTGATGCAGCCTGTGATAGCTGAATAACCTTCTTATTCTGACTCACAGCTCTGCACAATGCAGGCTTTCATCACATGAAGAGCCGCAGCAAAGCGTTTTGGGCCTTTTTCTCTTTTGATTCATTATCTAAGCCCCATCCCTCCCCCATCCCATTCTCCTGTTTCCTCTGTCTGGGTCTGAATAGCTGAAGTGTGCCTGTGATATGTATGTACAGTACTATGTGTATTGTTATTTTCCTTTTACCAAAAGCACCTGGCAGGGTCACCAGCCTACCAGGTCTCCCCACAGAGACTGGTTTAACTCTTTGTGTAAATATCTAAATATATTTTCCAGTAATTTTAACAAATACATTTCTGTATTAGAAATATTCTAACAAACAGTTTTAATAACACTTTTAAAAGATGAAAGAAAGAACCTCTTATGTTTTAAGTTTCACCACTTTCTTTTTATGTATTCATTCATGCTTATACCGTTTTCCATGGGCTCTTAGTGTTAAAATGTGAACTCTGCTGAACCACTAAGAGATGGGATCATTGATTGATTTTAAATCCATTTTGAAAATACAGACTTTGTGATCACAAGATTAGCAACTATAGATATTGGGTAAAGGAGAAATCATTACCCATTATGCAACAAATACGTAAGAATAATCAAATGTGTTGTGTTTTTAGAAACTTTCTTCTTCTCAAGCTGCAGAGCAGAATTCTTGATTTGTGCTTTCAGCCAACATAGGATAAAGGGACTAGTTGTATTCTTCTGTCTGAAACAACCAAAACTAAAAGCATTATCTGAAATAATAGTTTCAAGATACTGGAGAACAGAAAGCTTAGGATAACTGAAAGCAGATGCAGAATTATTTCAGAAGTTGCAGTTTAGGTTGTAAGCAGTGCTTAAGTGCTTAATGAGGGTGGGTGTAGAACTTCGGACACGCGGGATATAGGAATCTGTGGCTACCCCTCGTCTCATCTGAGCCAGACAGGAGTCCTCCTTAAATAGTACTTGCCATAGTTCTGCAAGAAGTCCATGAGAAAAGCATTTGAGGAGGAAAGAAATCTCCATGTCTCTTTCCTTTTCATCTGGATTAAATCACATAACAGACTCCTAGCTAAATGAAGATGAAGTTCAGACCTACCCTTGCATGGATGTGAGCAGGAATTGATCACATCTGAAGCCGCGCTAGGAGACAGGCGTGGTAGAGGGTCAGAGGCTGCTGCCTTTCTCTCATGGCAGCCTCTGACCTTCTACAGCTCCTGTTAAAAGGTAAGATTTTCAACCCAGGCTTTAAAAGTAAATGCGGTTAGTGGGGGGAGCTTTCCAGGTGCTGCTGATGCCCTGTGTCTTGAGCTGGGTGATGGCTCCACAGGGGTGTTTATCCATCCAGCTATGTGTTGATGACTGTGAACTTTTCTGTGTATAGCATAGTTCAATGCAACCTAATAAAAGTAAGCATTGTGGTTCAACTTGATTATGCCTTTCCTTTGACCCTGCTTTAAGCAATCACTACCTTTGTATGGAAGAATGTATTACCATGGCATAAGCACTGATTATACCTCATATTTTTAATGGTTATTGTAGAGATCTCATACATTTTCAACTAAAAACCAAGAATTTATTTTTTTCATTCCTCCAGGTGGAGACAAAGCTGTATGGTTCAATACTAGGCCCGTTGTTAGGATTTTTTTTTTTTTTTTTTTTTTTTTTTTTTTTTTTTTTTTTTTTTTTTTTTTTTTTTTTTTTTTTTTTTTTTTTTTTTTTTTTTTTTTTTTCCGGGACCGGGGATCGAACTCAGGGCCCTAGTGCTCAGCGGCAAGCACTTAGCCCACTGAGCTGTACCTCCAGCCCGGAAATCTTAACTTCTCAAGTAGAAATAAATATCCTTGACAAGAGCATGGTGACCATTCGGCTACTAGGAAAACATTATTTAGACATTTGCTAATGCTCAGCAGCACAAAAGCCTGGAGTTTAAAAAAATTGTTTGCTCATCCTTTATATTTTCTTTTTTCTATTTCTAGTGTCGTAAGTGAACACAATAGCTTACTTTAAAATTGTATTACTCTTGTGCGTTTCACATAAAATTTTCAGGGTAGGGGATTGTGTCTTCCATTTTAAAATACCACTACTGCTGGCAGTGTTACTCATGATCTTGTGAGACTCAAAAGGACAGAACTTCCCAGAAGTCTTTTTAGAATATGTAACAATTAAAACTAGAGTGACCAGATATTCCATATTATGAAATACAGTCTCCAAATCCGACTCTGACCACATACTAACAAATGACCCAGAATCTGTCTCAGTTTAGTCACAGGACATCTGAACACCATTTATCTGTCAGCTTCAGTCCTTCTTGAGCTAGGAGTGGCCATATACAATTACAACAAAATTTTCATACACAAATCTGACTTCTGACCTTATTAAGAGGATTTTCCATTTCCCTTTTGTTGAAGGTCTTCTGGAAATAGGTAAGCCTGTGCCAGCTAAGGGAATTTTTCATTCCAACTTCCAAGCACGGGAAGTTGGGGGCTGGGAGTGGTCTCAATCTGCATGGATTCTGGGGTGAGAGGATGCTGTGGCCTGAGAAGCAAGCTGGTTGTAGCAAGGCTTGAGGTAGGGCCCGCTCAGTATGGTCACAGTATGGGCCTCTCTGGGGAGAACATCTAACACTAAGGAAGGACAATGAGAAAGCTATACCTGGAGAAGCTACCGGGACCTTCACAGTGAGCTAAGAGGTTTCCCTCAGGGAGTTCAAGAGATATCAATGATCATCTGTCTGGCTAGATGAAAGGGCAGCCCAGCTGACATCAGCAAAGAATGAGTTAGTTGTGGAAACTTTAGAGAATCGTACTATGAGCATACTTGTTATAGTCTGGATTTTTAATGTCCCGCTCAGTGCCCATTTGGTGAAACTTGGTCCCCAACCTATGTTGCTATTGGGAGATGATGGGGCCCATAAGAGGTGAGGCCTACTGGAGAAAAGCTGGTCACTGGGGAGATGTGCTGAAGAGAACCCACGCTACTTCCTGTCTCTTTGTTACACTTCCTGTCAAGGAAGTGAGCATCCTTTTTCTATACCATGTTCTATATCTTGACGTTCTGTCTTACCACAGACCCAAAAGCAGTGAGGCCACTGTCCATAGACTAACACTTCTAAAACCATAAGCCAAAGCAAAGTATCCATCCTTTTCATTTTCTCTTGTGTTTTGTCACAGTGGTAGAAAGCTAACTAACAGAAAATGGGTGTTGAAAAGTGTGGTCGCCATGACTGTACCTCATAATGTTGTTCCAAAGCCTTTGGAATTGTTTGGTGGGGAAAGAATTTGGAAGTTTGGAGATGAAGGCTAGAGACTGCCCTCAATACTATAAGTAGAGTTGAATAAGTGTAGCTCAGAGGACATGAACGCTGATAGGAATGTGAACTCCTAGTAAAGCATGGATTCATGAAGTTTCAGATAGAAATAAGAACTCTCTTGGGAAGTGGATTAAAGACTACCCGTGTTACATTCTGGCAAAGAACTGAGTTACATGTTGTCCATGCCCTAAGACTTTGTAGAAACATGAGTTTAAAGGTACTAAATTTGTTTGTGTTTCTTGCTGTTTTGTTTTGTCTTGTTCTTTCTATTTTGGGGAGGAGGAAATTTCAGGGAAGCACAGGATTCAGGCTGTGGTGTGGATATTACTGGATTCTTTTACCAAAACTAACAGAATCAGAAGCAAATGTTTAGTTGAAGGATTTGAAAGCCTACAGTTTGACCAGAAAAGAAGTTCTGACTAAGGAGAGTGCTAAAGAGATTAGCACCATTAGAAAGAACCTAACCAGGTTTGTGGCCCACACCTGTAATCCCAGAACTCTTCAGTAGGAATATCTTAAATTCAAGCCTTGGCAACCTAGTGATTTAGATAGACCATAGCTTTAAAAATTTTAAATAGGATTGGGGATGTAACTGTAAAAAAGAGATGGTTTTAATCTCCAATATTACAGAAAGAAAAAAGAAAAGATAGAAAAGACAAGAAGAAAAAAGAAGGTAAACAAGAAAAAGATGAAACCAAGTACTTCACAATGGGACAACAGGAAAGATGCCTAAATGACATCTCAGGAATCAAAAAGACTCCATCTCTCAGAGGCTCAAACATGTAAAAATATAAACCTGTTTCAAAGACATTCCTTTGAGAGGAGAGACCCAGGGCACCCTGCTTAAAATAGGTCACTGAGGGAATATTTTTCTCTTACTTTTTTTCCTCTGGATTTATGCTACATGTTTAGCCATCAAGGCCTCAAGAGAACACTACATCCATGGTTCCAGGGGTCCCCCATATAGTTCTCACTGGTGTCAGACCTTGGCATCATGCAAGTGGCACTAGGTTTTAGGTCTGAAGAAGTCAAGAATCATGGTCTCAAAGAAACTTTCTCCAAGATTTGAAAGAAAGGCTAGGAAAGCAGGTATTGAATGAGAAGACTAGCAGTCCCTATACTCGGTCCCGACAAGGCAAGATTCCCTAAATCTATCAGACTGAAGCTAAAGCTGCACTGGAGACCCTAAGAAGAGATGGCAGGAGTATGAAATGCCTCCCAAGGGAAGCTGTAGGTAGTGAACATGACCAGCCCAGGAAAGTGGCCATGTGGACTGCAGCCAGCAAGGCCCTAGTGGCAGCTCTGCCCAAGGCCATCGGAGCTCACATCATACTATACTATGCCCTGGATACTGGACTTGGAGCATAGGGATTTATATGCTTGCTTTGCTGAGTTTTGGTTTTGCTTTATCCTATCCTTTACATTTACTTATTCCTCCCTTTTGGAAGGGAAATGTTTGTTACCCAGCACTACTGTATCATAAAAGTATGTAATGTATTATTTCGATTTTTAGAGGGGCTCATAGATAAGAATTCGAGTCTCAGAGATTTGAGATTTGAACTTTTGAGTCATAGTGGGATTGTTAAGACTTTGGGAACATTTGGAGATGGAATGAATGTGTTTTTCACTGTGGAATAGATATGAGTCTTTGGGGCCCAGGGGCAGAATACTATAATTTAGATCGTGAGAGTCCCCCAAATGCTCATGCATTGAAAGCATAGCCTCCAACCTGAAGGATTAGTGGGAAGTGGTGGAAGCTTTGAGAAATCAGGCCATGTGGATGAAAGGTAAGACACTGGAGGTATGCCTTTGAAAAGTATATTGAAATCTTGGGCCCTTCCTGTCTCTTTGCTCCTTTGGCTGCTGTAAGGTGAGCGGCTCCTTTGCCCTGTGCTCCCACCATGATGTGTTGTGCTACTCCAGGCCCAAAGGCAACAGGGCCAACTGACCATGGACTGGAACCTCCAAAACAATGAGCCAAAATAAACTTTTCCTTTTTATAAGTTGATGTATCTCAAGCATTTTCATAGTAACTGAAAGATGACAGAGCAATGGTACTGCCTAGCAGAGTTGTGGATATTGAGTGGTATAAACCTGAAATAGAGGCTGGAACTAGTTAGGAAAAATCCAACAAACCATGGAGAAGACCATTACCACTTTGAAGGAGAAGATGCCCCAGGGCAGGAGGCCCACTCACCTATTTACTGAACATCTATTCTGCCCCAGGAGCAGTAATCATTAGATTCAACAAGACAAGCATTAAAGTCAGCAAGATATTCATAGGGAGTTCATAGTTTAGAACACAGTAGGTTTTTCATTGAGTTTGAATTAGTGGAACTGTAACTAATTAGCCTTTAGTTTCTGAGAGGGAGTGAGTAATTCACATGGCAATTGCCCAGATGCCTACCAGATTTCCAGTTTCTGTTCTCTCAGATCCAAAATGAAGCAAACCAGTTTGGAAGAAAATTATGTCCTTAGCCAAGGCTCACAGACAGGGCAAGAGTGAGGCTGTCCAGATAAAGTGCCCAAGAGGAAAGAAACAAGACCCTCCGGTTAGCTCCTACCCCAAGGTAGCTGTTGCAGAATAGTTATTTGGGAGCCTCACTATATGGGTGCCCCCAAATACCTCCTTGGGAGCAATTTGGTGGGCTGAGCAAGAAAATGAACGAGCACTCATGTATTAAGCTCAGGCTTGTTTGGTTGTGGGAACTTAAAGATGAGTATTGGGGAAGAGGGAGTTGAATTTGATGAACTGTGATAGACTGAGCGAAAATTGGTGACAAGGTCCAATATCAGGCCCTTTGCAGGGAGGGCAGTTGCTTTGCATTACAATGAAGACAACCAAAAGGGGTAGCTCTGAGACTCTACTCCAGAAGTAGGACTGGAAAGCTGGGAAATGTCTTCATAGTCAATAAAACATCTAGGGATTCTGGGCTATATTAGAATATATAGTAGTG
Organism: Dinomys branickii; assembly: GCA_004027595.1. NCBI lineage: Eukaryota > Metazoa > Chordata > Mammalia > Rodentia > Dinomyidae > Dinomys > Dinomys branickii. The sequence continues at coordinate 112,160 of PVLD010004803.1, forward strand.
ATATGGGGAAACTGGAGGTAGAGGTAGAAAGGCAAAACTTCAAGAGGTTGTATCTGCTTCCCTGTTATCTGAACACATGATGAATTTAGAGTTTTACCTTGAGTGTCTACTGGTAAATGTTGCTTTCTCAGATTTAAAATGAACTTACCTTTGTGGTCATTTTCTAGTTACTATTCAGGAGTTCTCGCCTATACGCCAAATATATTTAAATTATTAACAGGTGTATTTATACTTCAACAGATAAACAAAAGACCAGAGAATTTTTCCTAACTCAGGTACTTCTATGAATCCTTTTATGTTTTCAATTATTTAATATTTTTAGTAGAGTACGCCAAAGAGATTTCAGCTGGAAGATTATACCTCATGTAACACTTTGCTTTTCTAGTTAATTAATCTTTATCTTAAAAAACTCCTTCAGATGAGAAATTTAACCAGAAAGAACACTCCCCAAATCAAAACATGGTGAGAGTAGGGGTGAGAGTGCATGGAGGATGAAGGGTTTTTCTGCTTTGCTCAGCTTTGGGGAATGAAGGAAATGATATATCAAAATAATGACAGAGGGGTAGACCTCAGTGCCCTGGGATATAAATATGATGTATTGTACAGAGAGTGGGACGGTGCCTATAAGGTGTGGTCAGGGTAGAGACCAGCAGTGCCTCGACCATATGTACATTCCTGGCTCAGGAAATCCTGCACTCTGACAGCAGGAAGCCCAGAAGTGTGCTGAGATTCCAGGGCTTAGAAGATTTTGGACTCTAGTGGAGCAGGCTTAGAAGGCAGAGCAAAGGAAGCTATATGGACTCAAGTGAGAAAAGAGGAGGAAATCAGTTACCCAAAGCAACTACACTCAGAGGCTGTGCTAAAGGGAGAAAACTCCACCCCCGTGAGATTACAGGAAGCTGGTCCAGACCTCTGCAGCCTTATGAACAGGCAGAGGAAGGAATGTGAAGGCAGATAAAGGGGTGGCTGGAACGCTGGCTCAGCCCGCGTTAACCCATCTGGCACTGAACAGAAGAATAGGGGGGCCTGGGAAAGGCCGCATGGCTCTGGATGATAGCGCAGCCTTGCAGGGCTTGGCTCAGCAGGTAGGAAGCAGAGGAGGCAGGCGCGGTGGTCAGATCGGACAATTTAGAAGTCACATTTCCACAGAATGACCTCCCCGGTACTGTAGGTGATGTTTCAAGAAATTTTGCAGAGAACAAATGGTACTCACTCACACTTGTATTTGTAAAATTCTACCTTATGGCATTTCAGACACACGTGTGAGAATTGTTTTCTAAGCACTCCCAGAAAAAGCTAGTCTGTGATGTCAATTCTGTTCATTTGCACTGATTCAACGCCTCCAGATTCTGGAGTGATACTGGATTTTACCCTCAGTATCAAAGTTAATTCATCACTGGGTTAAAGTAAAAATGTTTACTTGTTGATTGACTGATTCTTGTAGCCCCTTTGTGATTCTAGCACACACATAAGTAGACTGATGGAACTGTGTCCCCTTCATGAATCAATGGCTTCATGTTCTTAAAAAGCCATTTTATCTGGAATACTCAAGATGACTGAAACACTTATATTATTCATCATATTTTAAGCCCTCTGAAATGGCTTACTGGAAAGTATTTTGAGAAATTTACGGATGGGAAATGGAAGGCACCACAAGTCTGCTGGTTCTCTGCCCGTTTTTTGTCAAAGGTAGGAAATGTCCCTTTTCATTGTGAGATTGGCTCCCCATGTTGTGAATTGAAGTGAGTAGACTGGGTCAAGGGTCAGGGAAGTAGAGTGAACAAAAGAGTGTGGGTGGTGACTGCACAAAGGGCCAGTTCCGGGCAAAGTGGTCAAGTTTGGCCTCAGCAAAGTTCTCCTGCATTGCTTGCCAAGAGGATAGGGCTAATTGGCTGGGGAAGTGTGTGGAGAAACTGACGTTAGCGGAACATTTAATTGGCTACTGCAGTATTTAACTGTTTCACTGGATTCTGCATCAAGTGTTGTGTGTGTACACTAAGTTCTAAAGACAAGTTCATAAAATGAGTATGAGTAGCACCATTTTACAGATAAGAAACTTTAAGGAATCTTGCCTGGGAGCACGGTCTTATACAGAGGCATAATAAGGCTTAGAACAAATATCTGACTGATTTCTATGTGTTTACTTTTCAAAAATAATTTCCTGTTTATTTGGTGGGAATCCTAAAAGCCCCAGACTTACAAACATTCAAGTTGCAAACCTTCACAGTTGTAATGTATAAGACTCACTTTGTCGGTGTACAGACAAATCCAATTTATGAACAATGCTGCCAGAATGGAACTTTTTAGTGTGTCAAGGACTTACTGTACACAATTATACATTTATATTTATTATATATATACAATTTATTTTCACATAGAAAGAAGTTGGCAGGTAGGAATGTTTCCTATGGAATTTCAAGTACTTAGAGAAGTACAGAGAAAAGATATTTGGTCGTGGAATCTTCTCAAAGTGTCATGCTTACAGCTTCCCTATTGACAACTGTCAGCACTATAAAATAATTAGTAATAATCACTGAAAGCCTAAAAAGCCCATTTTGTCCATAATGCTCTTTCCATGCATCCTCTGCCACATGGTAATCAGCGGGTAGTCCTGTGCACCACATTATTTCAGCTCTCACTGAGAATACTCAGGAATGTGAAGAATTCAAAGCAGGAAATTGCACCCTCAGCAACATTGTCTTTGATTGTTGATATTTGCTTCTGGTCAGACCACCCCGAGGGCCATCATAATCGTCTCACGACCTGTGGAGGACCTTGCCCTTCTGGAGCCATTCCAGGGTTGGTAGGTAATGATGTATCAGAAAGTGCTGCCCAGAGGCTTTCGTAGGAATATGGCCAGATGGATTCATCACTGTTTTTGTTCATAATTCTTTATTTTGTGAAAATGCTATGAGGCATGAGCTAGATGGAAACGACAAACTTCTCAGGCTAAGGGAGATAATAACATACACATATGGCATGCAAGGTTGCCATGTTACATTGAATATAAACGCATGCAAAGTACTGAACACAATATCTGGCAAATTGTGAGCACCAGTGAAGTGTTAGCCCTGACTATTATTTCTGCTGTTCTCATTTCAATGTGTGTTATGTCCTAAATTACTTCAATTTTGTGGCTAATTAAAAGATAAAGTAACCTAAACGAAAGTACACCCTAATATTTACTTACTGACAACTCTTTCTTCTGTCATTCTTTTCTCTTAAAATTTACTCTTCTTTTTTGTGTTTTTTCAGAAGTTGCTTGCTTCAATTGGCAGAAGTACAATTAAACACAGAATGATTAGAATTTCCTCATTTGTGGTGGTTGGGTTTAAAATTCATTACGTATGAAATGGCAATAACAAGTACACTATCAAATATTCAAAATAATGTAAGAGAACAAACAGTGGAAATAGACCACTGAAATTATCTAGTTTGTGAGCAAAAAGGAAAAAATTTAAAAATGAACAGAACTTGAGGGAAACCATCTAGCTGACTAATATACACATTGTAAAAATTACAGAAAGCTGGGGGTAGAAACATTATTTGAAGAAACAGTGGTTGAAAGTTTCTCAAATTAGTTGATATATATATCATATATCTATATTTACTATAAATATACCTACTTATCTCATTTTAGCCTGCCGTAACTTCTCTGAGTTCTTGCATTTCTGTTTTATGTTCTTAATTTGGAGAAGTAGTTCATTTTTTAAGATTTAAAAATTACAGTGACATACTTGGTTAAAATGTTCCTTTATTAAATGCATTCCTTTCCTGGTTTAGGTGCATTCTTTCTATTCACAATTTCTGTTTCAATCTTTTCCTACTTCCCTTGTGGTACCTTTGCAGGAAATGAATATTTCTGGATATGTAAGACATTTGTGTGGATGAGGAATCAGCATTGTGTCTCAAGTTGGCAAAATTTCTCTTACTATTTATGGTTATGTATGTGATAAACTACAGAAGCTTATCCCTCTTTCCAGCTAAACTCCATATTTTACCTCTGAGGGTCATTGGCACACTATTTCTTGAAGTGGCATATCTTTGTCCTCATTCAATTTTAAGCCTGGTCTTCCCTAAGCTACCAAGAGTATCCCTGAGTTTGGAAACAAGAGATTGTGGGTTTTATCCCTTTAAGGGATGAACATTGGAGAACTTTATCTTCTATTTCTCTGGGTTTCTGCAACTATATAATTCTCTCCTAGCATCATGAGATTCATTGTGTTTTTTTCAGCTCTTCTGAAAAGATATATAAGGACCTCTTAGTTTTGCCATAGATGAAGCTTGCATTACCCATTGTCTCCTTGTTGTTTTACTCTGCCATCTTTCGCACAGTGCCAGCAGTACTTTAAATGATATTTTCAAAGGACCTGAAGTATAGGCATTGATAATTTTCTTCTTTTCTCAGATATCTCTGCAAATTTAAGAATATTTGTTATCAATTCATGTCATTTATTGAATATAGAGAAGCATCTGGAGTTACTGAAATTTTAGATAAACAATATACAGTATGTGTTATGGCTTGTGTCTAGGTATCCCCTTAAAACCTCATATGGTCATAGGTGGGGTTTTTCAGAGGTGGCAGGACCTAGACAGTGTGATTCTGGGATTAAGTATGTGATGATAGGATCAAGGGTGTGTGAAACTGTCCACTGGTTTGGAATAGTTCTCCTTGTGGATAATGAAAAGGCCCAACCTGGATGTGAGTGGTACTGACCCCAACAGTGTGTGGCTTGGATAGATTATAAGAGACAGAAAGAGGGCTGCTGTCACTGCTTCATGCTTCCTTGCTTCACTGCTTGCTACCTTGCTGAGTTCTGCCTTCTGCTTGCCATGAACCATTTCTCCTCTGTCATGCCATTCTGCCAGACAGCTATGAACTGGAACTTCTACAAAATGTAAGCCACAACAGATCTTTCCTCCTCTAACTTTGGGTGTTGAATATTTTGTCTCATCAATGAGAAAAGTACCTAAGATAATATTTATAGTTGTCATTGGGTCTAATCGAGCAAGTATCTGCTCCTTTATTTCTGCTGAACTTCTGTGTGCGGCGCTGGGGATCAAATCCAGTGCTTTGTGCATGCAAGACAAGAGCTCTACCACTAAACCGCATCCCCAGTCCTCCATTCACTGCTATACTGTACAATTTTTGTTATATTCTTTGAGCGTTATTCCCCTCCCTAATACAAAGTAAAGACTATTAAAAATTATTTGCATACTTTGGCCTATGTGGGTAGCAAATTTTGGAGAATCCATGAGTTTTTTGATATTAACCTACTGAATTAGGTTATTTCCATATATTCAAGGTATTACTTTACCGACACCATCTTTTTTATTTGTACCTATTTTTTTCTCTGACTAAAATCTGTGGTTGGCCTTTGTTCTTATACAAATATTTTATTTATAAATAGGACCCTCTGATTCATATTTTCTATATTAACACCAAAGGCATGTCCATACACTAACATTAAATGGGACCATTTATGCAGGATAGCCTAGCCTGGTTTGCATGATTTTAGGGGAGTGCCTTTCTCAAGACAAGAAAACTATAGTGTTGGAGATCAATAAACCCATTCAGAACTCACTGATGGTAGCCAAATATCCTTCTGTCCAGTCAAATCTAGTTGAGTTCACCATTCAGGATTAAAGAATTAAACACAAACACTGTATTCAATCATATCCTGAACTATGTTAAGTCAATTGGTCCTGAGATTATAGTAGGATTTACAGTTTCCTTCAGGTTACTTTTATCTTCTTTCATGGTCCATATGAAATGCTTCTACACTACCTCTGATCCCTCAAGATTTTCTTAATTAATTAAGACTTTCCTAATTTCTTAATTCCTAATGCAAGTCTAGTAAGATTCTGCATTACCTAATGTTTCTATCAATAATGGTAACATTTGATGAACATTTACCCTGTGATTTCCATTTCTACCTCATTATATCCTCAGAACAACTCTGTTGAGTTGGAACTATTAGGTAAATGGCGAAGACCAGTAAAGAACACAGTCAACCTGAATTTGGAGGTTTGGGTCAGGCCCTCTGGAGTAACTCCAAAGGAAAGTCAAGTCCAGTTTATTGAGCTGCACCTTTAATAGATAGGGTACAGGGGGACAGGCTTAGGTGGGGTGATGCAGAGGCAGGCATTGATATTGGGGAGTGAAAATAGCTACCTGACCATAGCAAGGGGCTCTGTGTCCCAGGAGGTGGGGCGGGCACTCCGTGTCCTAGAAGAATAGGCACTGTTACCTAAGTTCATGTAGCTAGGAACAGAAACTGGTGGCTGGGGAGGGGACAGATGGGAATCAGACTTATCAGTAACTATTACTATACTAATTCATAGCTAAAGGAATTGAAAACTGAGAGAGAATAAGCATACTGCATTGTGTAAGTTCACACTATTACTGTTAGTACTGAGATCTAACCAGGTTCATCAGCCCTACTAAGCAATTCTTATCTTTTATGCACACTTTGTTCTATTTTGTGATTTTGTAGTTTATATCCTGCTTCCTTTACTGAGTGGTTTTTCAATATTGGCTGTACATTGGAATCACCTATCAAGTTTTTAAAATGATATTAATTTCCAGAGATACTGATTTAATTGGTTTGGATGGGGTTTAAATTGGCATTTTAAAGTTTCCAGGATTGAAAGCCACAGCTTTGGTCATGCATTTTAGTAAAGGCACCTTTCAATGAATTCAATAACTATAGATTGTTAATGTGGTATAATTCATGGTACATTTGTGTACAGTGGGAAAACAATGCCTTAACTCAGCATCTCCTTTCAGGAATTCTGGGAGATCAAAATGATTTTCATAATAGCAATCATACACTACTTCCTTTTCATTCATGGTTTCTTCTGAGTGTTGAGTTGCATTTTCCTGAGACTACAAAATGTGGAATAACTTGTTCTGATATAATTAGATGTATGCTGATGTATTCTTGTATTTTAAATTTTTTCTTGGTTTTAGTCAAATGTGGTAGAGATATATGAGGTATGATCAGAAAACATAGTGAATGATTAAATTAAGAAAAATTTATAATACTAAAAGACACATTAATCTCCTTTAGAATATTCTCCTTTGCTTTGAACACTTACAGTTCTTTCCACTTCCTGAAGCCATTCTGGAAGTCTCTTTTCTTGACTGTCTTCATGGCTGCCTGAATGTCCTGAAGGGGCTGAAAATATTTAGGGCATTTTCTGTCAAGTAAAAGCATTACAGCGTCTCCTCATCTTCCACGTTCACTGGATCTGGCATTGTGTGACATCTGACTCTTCCTGAAAGCCCAAATGAACAAAGGGGTAATTTTTTTCAGTCCATCCAGGACATCAAAGTACCCACAACAGAGGAACTAAAGACATTCGTGACTTCCAGGAAGATGGCGACCAGGTGAGCGGCAGAGGGAATCTCTCCCACAGACCGATTCTTTGCGCGTGGGTGCCCGGTCCATGGATGCAAAATTCCAACTGATCGGGCTGCTCTCTGCGGCCTGAGCATTAAAGGGCCGGCTGACAAGCCGTGCGGCGAGAAGTGGGCGGACCCTGAGAGCTGGGCGCCCAAGGGATCGGTGAGGCGCTTCGGCCGCAGCTCGGCTCAAATCGCGTACAGCCGAGAGAGCGATTGCGGCGGGAGGAAAGCCTCCAGCTCCTGAACCCGATCGGCTCGGAGATGGCCGTAACCAGGATTTGTTGGAGGCAGCAGAGCAGAGGAAACTCAGAGAACGAGCTACTGGGACAGATTGCGCCAATCTGGGCAGCGGGCCGGGATCCCGCTCAGAGCCCCGTCCCAACAGCCGGCGCTGCAGCACCACGCAAACTGGAGTGGCTGTGATCGGCGGGATTTCTGAGTGGGGAAAAAGCTCGATCCAGCGAGATACATCTGAACGGCATTCCTGCCTGCACGATCCCAGGGTGAGTTGAGTGGGCGTTCTAACAGGTTTTTCCTGAGTCGGGAAGAAGCTCTGCCCAGCAAGTGACATCAAAGCAGCTTTAAGGACTGCGGGATCTCCCAGGTAGGAAGAGCTAGCTAGGCGCCCCTAGGGGATTTGTGAGGGGGGAAGGAGCTCCACCCAGGGAGGAACACCTGAGTGGCCTGTCTGCAAGATGCCTGGGGTGGCGAGCTGTTTATACGCCCCAGCCAGGTCTCGGGGTAGGGAGTAGAAGCGGAAATCTCAGCAGACAGCTTAAGGGACATTCTCCCAAAGAGAAGGAATCATTGGAGCAGCCTCTGCAGCAGACCTTTGCCTGCTGAACTGCCTGGGGAATTTATAGCTCCACATTTTGAATCTGATACCCAAAAATGGGAAAACAGA